>LOJH01009576.1:0-12701 GCA_001685095.1 Ellobius talpinus
CATCCATCCTTCTTTCCTTTTTTTTGTCTTCCCTCTCTCCCTTCTTCCAGGTTGAATATGAACTTTTGGTCCTCCTGCCTTGGCCTCTAAACTCTCAGGATCACAGGTATGTGTGTGCTCGACCACTTCTCGCTATAGCAGTTAAGACAACTCCAGGGTTGAGTTGTGGCCTTGTGTTCATAGCTACGTTTTGCCTTAATTCTGTAAACAATTCAAAGTCTTCCTTTCTACCTTCCCATTGCCCAGCTCTCCTGATACCTCCATTGGGGAAAATGGACAAATTAAAAGCAGTCACTGCTTCTAAAAAACTTTCTGCCCGAGCATCATTGGTTTGATGCTTTAGCCACATCATCAGTTTCCACGTCAGCAGAACAAGAGTCACAACGGACCGCTGCCTTTTAGAGTCATTATGAAGATATAATGGGCTGGCAGCTACAAACTCCTGAGGCCAGCACATGATAAGCACAGCCTATATACACTGTCAAGGACAATTTACCTTGCTTCTCTTAAATAATCAATAATCCTGATGAAACCCAGCCTAGCCTCAAACTCCTGATCTTCCTTGCTTCACCCCCCCCTAATCTGAGGATTACAAGTGCTTGGCACTATGGCTAGATGACATGAAATAATGCTTCAAAAGGCAAGCAAAGTAATTCTAAAAATGAGTAAATTCAGTGTCAATGAACACAGTACCCAAGGATATGAGTGTGAACCAAAATATTATTGTGGTGTACTTTTGATCATTCTTTTTGCTTTTGTTTGTTTCTTTGATTGAGGCAGGGCCTATCTATCATGTAGCTCTAGCTGTCTGGAAACTTGCTGTGTAGACCAGGTTGACCTCGAACTCACAGAGATCTGCCTGCCTCTGCTTCCGCCTGCTAGGACTAAAGGTGTGCATTACCACAACAGACTCTGCCCAGCACTTTTGGTCATTCTTCAATTTGGAAAGGAAAAGAGGAAAAGAGCTATCAGAGCTGGGAGTGTAGACCACTAGAATAACACATACTTAGCGCACCATGGATTGAACACAGGCAATGCTAGTGATCAAATTCACGTCAGCTCTCTCACCCTGTTACCTGCTGAGGTCAAGGAACAAGATCTTGATGGCTTACAACCCACCACTCCCCAGAAGTCAACAGCCTCTGTGACTTACACTCAGGGGAGGTGTTCCCTTCACTCTGTGTCTGTCACCAGCAGAGCTTGGGGTTTATCTCCCAGCACTGCATTTCCTGGATGTGGAAGAAACCGATGCCACTAAAATCCTACTCCTTATCAGCCTGGACTCCAATTCTGCTTAAGCATAACAGTGCGAAGGGTAAAGGTCAAAGGGCAACCCTGGGCTAAAGTCCCAAGAAGAGCCTTTGAATGACTCTGGATCTGAGATGGAAAAAAAAAAAAACAACCTGTAACTGAAAACTACTGTGCACTGTGCGTGTGCATCAAGTTCCTGGTGAGAACAGGAGCTAATCAAAACCCTTCACACTGGGGTATAAAGACAGTCCCAAAGCCAAGAAGCCTGGAGGAACACCCAGCCTAGCCCTGTGGCTCTATAGAGAAGGTCGGGAAATGGAGGACACCTAGAACGTGCCCCCCGCAAAGGCGAATGCAGCTCCTCTGGAGAAGCATGGCCCTGCAGGACCACCTACCTTCTCATTAACCCAGCACCTGCCTCTCTGGGATGCTGTTTTCTCTCCCTCAGTCTTAGGCAGAAAACAAGTCGGGCTGGTTTGAAACTTGCCTGGGCAACCGGCGTCACCTGGTTGCCTGCGTGGCCTGTGACTTGTAAGCGGAACCCACACCACAAATCTTAAACTTCGTTCTACTCCAGGCAGCCTCAACCGGGGAAAAGCGGGGGAAACCTGACCATGAGTCTGTTTCCTAAGCACCGATCGCTGTGTCATTTTGGGGCAACGACATTCTGCTTTCTATGCCAACAACAAAGGCTATATCAAAGAGCTAAAAGACTTGACCTTCAACCTATTACCCCACCTTTGACCCCTATACCCCCATTTTCCGGATCAAAACCAGCCCCTCCCACATATTCAAAAAGTATGCAGCGTGCCAAACTGGCACACGCTATTGCCTCCCATTTCAAGCATTTCAAGCATAATCTCATTCAGTTCCAAACCCCCTGGATGGTTTTTCAGGTTAAATAGCTATGTAGTTCTGGGGATTTTCTGACCTGAGAACGCAAAATGGGTCCATCCTCTTTAGCTGCTCCCCTTTAAACCTCCTGAAGACTGACAGGGCTATACTGAATCCTACTTCGTGCACGGAGGATCCGCTGTGTTACTCTGTCCATCATTGTGACATGGCACCGACAATTCTAGGTTTCCCGATTCTGGTGCCAGGAGGAATCGAGAAGGTATAAAGTTCAAGTGCCTTCAAAGCAATTAAAATAAATAAGCAGACAAGGAGCTTCTAAGCCACTCCCACCTCCTACAGAGAATGTCACCTGGTATTGTCACCACACTTCCAGTTCCCAAACTTTGAAGGAGCGACGGGATGTCAGCCCTCTTCATTCACCAGATTCCCCCGTCCCCCAACTCGCACCCAGCACCTAACTTCGTCTTTGATCACCTGTGGGTTTCAGAAGGTTCCAGGCCATTTCCCAGGCTGATATCTGTCTGTACCATCTCCCGTTTCAGTTCTCCGATCTCCGAGGCGATCGTGTCGATGAGCTATTCGAAGACAAAAATAGCATGACGTCAGGAAGAGGCAGGCTGTGTTCCTAAAGCCAGGGAGCTCCTGGCCTCAACAAATGAACGCGCCCCCCCCCACACACTCCGGTTTTAAATCTTGGCTTTGTGAATTTCCTCTAAACAGAGGAAATAAAGGGGGAGGGGCCAACTCCCCTTAAAAAAGAGGAAGAACTTGGGTTTTGGTATTGGGAAAGAGCTTGGGTTTCAGTATTGTAATAAGGAAAAGATTCTGATGCCCAATTTTGTTGCTCAACATGAATATAGAAGATAAATAAATGCTACACGAACCAGGCTTCCAAATTCATTTTTGTCAAAAGAAATATTTCAAGGGATACTCTGCATTAAATGTATGCAATCAAAACCTTGGAGTAGTGGTACCCATGCAATTCCAACATTCAGAAGGTAGAGGCAGGAGGATTATTGAGGGTTTGTGGCCAGCCCAGACTACACAGTGAGTTCCAAATAAGCCAGGGCCACAGAGTGAGATCCTGTCACAGAAGTGTCCAAAAGGGCCAGGGGATATCTCAGTAGCAAAGTGCATGCCTTGCATACACAAGGCCCTGGGTTTGATTCCCAGCACTGCACACGCTGGGCACAGTGGTGCACACAGGCATCTCAGTACTCAGGAAGGAGGGGGCTGAAAGATCAGGAGTGAAACTCATCCTCAGATCTAGAGGAATTCAAAGCCAGCTGGGATACATGAGATCCTGTATGAGACAAACAAGATTTGGGTCATGTAAACAAACCCATTTTAATGATGCACTAGCTAGGCCAATAGTGCATGCCTGTCAGCCGAGCACTTAAGAGACAGAAGCAGGAGGTTCAACAGAAAATTTCAAGGCCAGCCTTGGCTAAATGGTGAGTTTGAGGTCAGTCCGAGCTACATGTGTCCCTTTCCCAAGAAACCCAAATAGCCAGTTGTGGTAGCATACCCCTTTTAGTCCCAGCACTCAGGAGACAGAGGCAGGTGGATCTCTGTGAGTTGAAAGTCATTCTGGTCTACATAATGAGTTCTAGACAAGTCAGGGCTACAGAGGGAGACCTTGTTTCAGAAACAAGCAAGCAAGCAAACAAACAAACAAAAAAATATTACAAGTCATGGTGGCACACAACTATAATCCCTGTACTCAGGAGGCTGAAAAGGGTATTGTAGAATATTTAACTATGTAAAGATGTGTTACATTTATGTTGTGGAATATTATTTTAGTTATGTAAATGTGTGTTACATTTGTTTATGCTGCATTTGTTTAACAATGTAAAGATGTGTTGTTTTGCCTGCCTAAGACACCTGATCAGTTTAATAAAAAGCTGAATAGTCAATACCTAGGCGGTAGCAGGACAGGTGGGGCTGATGGGCAGAGAGAAGAAGTAGGAGGAGGAACCTAGGCTTGAGAGGAGAGGGTGAAAGAAAAGGGGATGCTCGGGGCCAGACAGTCAGGCAGCCATCAGTCAGCAAGATATGGAGTAGGACACACAGAATGAAAAAAGGGTAAAAAAAATAAAAAAAACACAAGGCAAAATGTAGATGAAGAGAAACAGGTTAAATTAAGTTATAAGAGCTAGTGGGACAAGCATACAATAAGGCTGAGCATTCATAATTGATAATAAGTCTCTGTGTCATCATTTGGGGACTGGTAGTCCGAGAGAGCCGGCTACAGAGTATAAGAGCTGGCTACAGAGTATAAAGAATTTGAAACAAGTCTGAGCTACATAATGAGACACTGGTTCAAAAAGAAGCAAAAAATTAAATAATACAGTACTTACAAATTAATTTTTTGTGTGGTTCTAGGGATCAAACTCACACACACTATGTAAATATTCTACCAGAGCTACATCTCCAGCATTAATGGATTGACTGACAGGTCACTGAGCCACTGAGAGAGCCAGGCTCTGCCAGGTATCCCAGGCTGGCCTTGAACTCACTACGTACAGCAATTTGGCCTTGAGATCCTCCTGCTTCAGCTTCTTTTTCTTACTGCAGTTTTTGTTTTGTTATTTTGAGAAAGGACTTTACTATGTAGTTCAGTCAGGATGGTCTGGAACTCACTGTGCATACCAAAGCTGGCCTAGAAATCAAGGCAATTCTCCTGCCTCAGCCTCCTGAGCACTGGGATTATAGGCATGTGCTACTATGCCAAGTAGTTTAGCTTTTTAAATTTTTTACACCCATCAGGCTCTCCCACCAGCAAATGTATCACTGAGAGCCGTTTCTTCCTCCCTGAAGTATCCTATGGATTGGGCTTTGGGAGATATTCACATTGTTCTTTGATAAATTTGCACTTATTTTTAATTCTTAAAAGCTTTCATTTTAATATCTTACATTTGGTTCTTCCTAAATTCATCCTTTGAGGACAGAGATAACCCATTAACCAATTGCAGGGACCCACGTTAAAACCACCAAGAGCTCTTGCATAAACCCAATGCTATTAACTAAAGTTTCTACAACTTACACAACCCCAAACCCAAGTGCCAGTCTAGGAGTCTGAATGTCTTTGCTGAAGCTCCACCATGCTGAGTCTATGATCCAGAGAGGACTGGATGCTGAGGCTATGGTCTAGAGAGGCCTGGATGCTGAGGCTATGGTACAGAGAGGCCTGGATGCTGAGGCTATGGTCCAGAGAGGTCTGGATGCTGAGGCTATGGTCTAGAGAGGCCTGGATGCTGAGGTTATGGTCTAGAGAGGACTGGATGTTGAAGCATCTGTAAATATGATCCTTGAGTGTGGCTTCTTACCACTCTGGTCACACAGGAAGTCTGCAGATTCTAGGGAAGGGGGCAGCAGTGTCTGTTATCTGGTGCAGTCAGAGGGTCAAGTGGGACAACAGGTTGTTGGTGAGACAATGGTTCTTACTCCCAAACCCAAATAGCACACAGTAACTAAGGTTTGAACCTAATAGACAATCACCTCCAAGGTAGAATATAGCAGAGCCCCACCATCAAAGCCAGGGCAATATGTTGATTCTTTTCTTTCTTTTTTTTATGGTTTTTGTTTGTTTGGTTTGGTTTTTTGAGACAGAGTTTCTCAGCGTAGCCCTGGCTATCCTGGAACTCACTCTGTAGACAAAGCTGACCTTGAACTCAGAGAATGGCCTGCCTCTGCCTCCCAAGTACTGGGATTAAAGGAATGTGCCACTACCCGGCTTAGTATCTCCATTTTTTTCCCCTGCAGGACTGAGTCACAAGGCTCAGTACAAAGTGGTGATGCACATCTATTCAGAAGCTGGAAGAATGGCTGGGACTGGGACACTTGCCTAGTCATCCTGGGTTTGTCCCCTCAGCATGTAAAAAAAGTATAAATTAAATGAACTGGGGGAAAATTGTTGCTGGCATGGCTGGGTACTTGGATCAGGAGGCCAGAGGGGGTGGGTCATGGTAATCACAGGAGGAGAGAGGAAGGCAGGCTAGGGCTTGTGTCTTTGGTCCTCTCCCTCATTCTGGTCCCCATGGGGTATTCACCTGGGTGATATTGCATGTGCATGACATCTCTGCCCAGAGTGAGAAAATAATTGATGAGGGCTCAGTTTCCCCCCAAGACCTTTGAGATCCCAGCTGTGCACTCAGGTCCTGGGCAGGAATTTGCACCACTCTGTAATCATCCTGCAGTTTCCCTGCAGGCAGAACCTCATCCACATTAACTTGTGCCATTGGGTTCCAAGGAGGTCTACAGCTGGGCAGTATAGAGCAGTGGTAACTGGACCATCGGGGGGCTCGGGGGGGCAGCCTTCAAATCTCATCTCCTCTTCCTCTGCGGGCAGGGTCCCCTTGGGCCAATCACAAGTCGCAGTATGGTCTTATCCTTAAGATTCTCAAGGATTGAAGCTATAAGAAGGATGACCGGAGGACAAAATACTGCCACTGGTGCCTAAGTGTTCTCCACCCTCATCCTATATATATACATCATACATATATAGTATGTATGTATATATACACATATATGTGTGTGTATTGCCTCTTATTTCTAGCAATCAATATTATAGAAAGCTAATGCCAAGCGACACTTAAGGGAGGGACATTCATTACTCAGCCCTGATGAGGCCCTGATCACCAACAGCAAGGACCTGGGGCAGGGGCGTCTCTGTCATCTACCCGGCACCTGTTTTTCTCTAACGGGAAGGAAAGTCATTGTATGTAATCCTGTTTACACAGGAGGGAGGAGGGAGAAGGGAGGAACCCCAAATCTTTTCTTCTTTTAGGGTGAGATAAAAGGAGAATTATTTTCTTGAAGGTCAAGTAAAAATAAAACAAGAAAGTGCTTGGAGAGCAAGGCTGAACATGCCTGGTGTCACTCAGGAATATTATCAGCATCTGAGAAGGGATGTGCAACTGATAGGGCAAAGGCTGGAAACCCAGGGTGTGGGAAAAGTCAGGCGCTTGGCTCCTAGCTTCAGAACTTCTTCTATACCCCAATTCATCAACTTGGCCTTGGAGTCTGGTGGGCTTCTGCATTCTGGGAATCAACCGTGTGGGAGCAGACTTACTGCAGGACCTGAGAAATCACATGACCCAAACAATTCCCTCCCCTGTCTGATTCGGCTGACCTGGAGTTGCTTCGTGGGTCTGGTGGGTACATCCCACATTTGGGGTTTTCCAAAGCGGACTTTGAAAATGCTGGACCTCTTCCACACTTGCAAACAACCTTTGCTACTGAAACTATCTCCAGGGAATAAAGGTAGCCCAGGGCTGCCACCTTCATTTGTAGAGATGTATTTGTTGCTATTGTTT
Source organism: Ellobius talpinus (assembly GCA_001685095.1). Taxonomy (NCBI): domain Eukaryota; kingdom Metazoa; phylum Chordata; class Mammalia; order Rodentia; family Cricetidae; genus Ellobius; species Ellobius talpinus. Next base: position 7,425 of record LOJH01009576.1, read on the forward strand.
TGAGACATCTCTTATAACCTATGCTGGCCTCAAACCCACTATATAGCCAAGGTTGGCCTTGAACTTCTGATCTTCCCTGCTTCTGAGTACTAGAATTATAAACATGTGACACTATCATCAGCTATTTTCTTTGTTTTTGTTTTGTTTGAGACAAGGTTACACTTGTATCCCAACCTGACTTGGAACGATGTAGCTCAGACTGGCCTCAAACTTGAGGCAAACCTCCTGTCTCAGCTATCTGAGTGCTGTGATTATAGAAGCTGGAGACAATACCCAGCTGGATCATCCTTGAATGTTATTACTCTGTGTTTTTCACCCGGAGGAATGAATCATACTGATGTGTATCATAGCTTACTAATGTTATGTTGTGAGATTTATCAAATGGAACCTGGCAGGAATCACTGAAATGTGAGGAAATACCACCATCTTAATTTCCTTTTGCTTCTTTCTCTATTTTTAGAAGGGACATGCTATAGCTCTAGTTGGTCTAATGTTTGCTGTGTTGCTCAAGCTGGTGTGGAACCCATGGCAATCCTCCTGCCTCGGTGTCTTCAGTGCTGGGTTACAGGCATGAACCATTATTCCCATCTGCATTTCCACTCAACTTTAAGAGACACTGGTGTCAACTTCAATGCTTTGCTATCCTGAGCAGTGCAGGGCTGAACACCCCAGGTTCTCCTTGTGTAGCATGTGAGCACTCAGAGGAACACCAGCACCCATGTATTTAGGCTATCAGTGGTGTCACAGTTATCCAGGTGACCTTTCTCCCTTTTATTACTGCCTCTGCCAAAGTGTTGTGGGCGGTGTTGGCACATACCTTTAATCCTAGCACTCGGGAAGCAGAGGCAGGCAGATCTCTATGAATTACAGGCCATCTGGTCTACAGAGCAAGTTACAGGACAGTCAAGGCTACACAGGAAGACTCTGTGTTGAAAAACAAAACAACAACAACAAAAAGAAAGTTTCCATGGCACTTGTCTGGGTTTGATATTCTATTTTTCAAAAATATATGTGTGAGGGTATGATTCTTGCATGTATGGCTGTACAACACGTGTGTTTTGGCTCCTCAGAGGCTAAAAGAAGACATTAGATCCCCCTGGAGCTGGAGTTACAGATGGTTGTGAGTTGCTGTGTGCATACTGGGAATTGAACCTGTGTCCTCTGGAAGAGCAGCTAGTGTTCTTAACCAATGAAGGACATCTGCAATTCCATTTTTAAATGTCTCTCTATGTGTGGGCACGTGCACACATCACACAACAATCTAGGGCATGGGTCTTTGCCTTCAACTTATTTGAGATAGGGCCCCTTGTCATGCAGTCTGTACGCCAGGCTAGCTGGGCCACAGACTTGTGGAGGTTCTCTTGTCTCTGTTTCTCATCTCACTGTAAGCAAACTGTGGTTACAAGTGTGGGCTACTGCACCAGACTCTACATGGGTTCCGGGATCTAAACTCCAGTAACTCAAGCTTGCCAAACAAGTGCTTTCTCCACTGAACCATCTCCCCAGCCACTCATCCAATTTTAACTTAAACCCTTCTGACTCTGGGTATCAAATGCACTTCCCTCTCACAACATCCAATTTTAACATTATTATTTATACTTGGCCTGGACCTAGATATGGAGGCTGGCCTGGGATTAGATCAGAATGTCCTCAGACTCACAGAGATCTGCCTGCCTCTTCCTCCTGAGGGCTGGGATTAAAGGGGTGCCACCATATGTATACCCAATATCTAATTCTTAAACTTTGTGCAATCTAATGATGAGATCCTTTTCCTTTTTGCTGTGGTTTGTTGGTCCCACGTATATTTTTGTTATCTATTTGTAATTCTCTTTGCCTGTTCATGTATCTGTTGCCCAGTTGGGGGGGATTCTTTACTTTTCTTGTTAAGTTATACAAAGGTGTGAGTTTAATCCATTGCCCCATATATTTCAAGTACTTTTTCAGATTATTTTAAATTAATGTTTTTCTCAAACCTTTAATGATGATAGAATCAGTACTGGGGCTTGAACTCAGGGCCGTGTACATGGTAGCCAAGCACTCTAACACTGAGCTCTAGCCTATCCCTAATATTATCTGTCTGCCTGACTGTCTATCTTTACCTATCAATCAATCAATCAGTCAGTCAGTCAGTCTGTATGTCTGTCTGTCTGTCTTCCTGCCTGTTTGCCTATCTGTCTGTCTGTCTTCCTGCCTGTTTGCCTATTTATCTGTCTGTCTGTCTTCCTGCCTGTTTGCCTATCTGTCTGTCTGTCTGTCTGTCTTCCTGCCTGTTTGCCTATCTGTCTGTCTGTCTGTCTTAGCTACGTAGGATCTCACTACATAGCCCCACCAGGCCTGGAATTTGATACTAATGCCGACCTTTAACTCATAGATATTCACCTGCTTCTGGATCCCAAGTGTTGGTATTAAAGGTATGTACCACTACACCCAACCTTTGGGGGTACTTTATACATAAAGAAGAAGGAGGAAGAGGGAAGGGAAGACAGGAAAGAGAAAGAGGAGGAAGAGGAAGGAGGAGGAGGAAGAAAGGAAGGAAGAAGGAAAGAAAGGAAGGAAGGAAGGAAGGAAGGAGAAGGAGGAGGAAGGAAGGAAGGACTTCAAGACAAGGCCTTACTAAATTGCCTAGGTTGCCCAGTCATTCTGTCACCCAGGCAACCCTTGGACTATTAAGTCCTGCCTCTCCCTCCCAAGTAATGAGGCACACAGGAATATACCACCAGGCTAGAAGGAAGACTAAAAACTATCCAAATTTTCATTATGGTTGTTGCTTATCTTGAAGTAGTATGGAGTACATATATTTTCTACTTAGACTTATCTATGAGTCTGCTTACTTACATACATTTCTTTGCAAGTCTTTCACTACTCTGGAATTTAATTTTGCATGTGACATAAAATCAGGACTTTGCCTGGGCTACACAGCAAGACTCTGTCTTAAGAAACTAAACAAAACCACTCCAAAATTAACAAAGCAAATAAAAATATTGTCAAACCTACAACCCTAAGCCACCGTTCTCTGCCCTGAGGTGACTACATCTGTTCTGCAAAATTAAGCCTCAGAAAATTAAGGACGCGATGTCCCTTATATGTGATGGTACCGTAAGTTATTGATGAACCAGGTGCCCATTACTTCAGTATGCTAGATCTTCCTCAGACCTGAGAATCCCTTTGAAGACCAGATGCTGGTAGCTCTGTTGAAGACCTGCCCTTCCAACACTGGGACCTCTCACACCTCGGGAGAATACTCAGGAAAAGGCCTTGCCCTCCAAGCCAGCCTATATTTCATCACGGGAGACATGTTGCTGCTGGAATCTGTTTTGTCTGTTGTACAAAGACCAAGAATGGCTTCAACCAGCTAGTGATGAAGTATCAATAGATCACCCAGCTCCCTCATCCCCGACAGGACCACTCTGAAGAAACATCATGTCCTCACTCCCCTTTCAGACAGAGCCGAAGCCAACCTTAATGGACTGCTTGGTAGTGGAGACCAGTGTGAAGTCTCTTCCTCCCTCAGCTCAACCCTGACTCCTCTATGAGGTTCTGTGGGAGCGTTTCTGGGTAAGATACTTCCATGAAAATCTTCAGCTCTGGACTTGATTCTGAAGAACACAGCCTAAGAAGCCCTCTGCCTTCCTGCTTGGACCCGCAACCTTAACCATTCCTGCTGCTGGGCTTGCCTGCGGTAACTTGTTGCCTGAGGCAAGTGTCCTCCAGTGATTGCAACTTCCCCAGGAAGACCAGCCTTTTTGTCTAGCACTGTATTCTCCAAGCCCAGAGCTGTCCCCATAAATGAACTGACTGCTCTTCCTTCTCCCAGAATCTTCCTCTTGGTAACTTCCTTGTTTGTTTGCCTTCCAGACAGGGGGTAAACCAGGACACTGCGGAGCTGGAGTCCTTTATCCTCAGCTGGACAGGATGGGGAAGTAGGAGAAATTGTGTTATCTATTAAAGGTCTGCTGAAAACTCAGAAAATGACTGTCTCATTATTTTAAATGTGGAATTTAGCTTTCAAAACAAATATATATATATGCATGTATGTACACATATACACACACATGTGCTTGTTTGACATGAAAGTAAGAAAGAGATCCAAAGGGAGGGGAGAATAAGAGGGTAATGAGGGGCAGAAACACATAATACCTGGCTTCTCTCCTGTGTAATCTGTCTATCTATCAATCCATCTATCCATCCACCCATCCATCCACCCCAAATCCCACATACATATGGAACATGAAATCAGAAAGGAGACTCTCTGGACTCAGGAAAGGAACTGGCAGGAGGGGGAAGAGAGGGTAACATGAACAAAATACAACAATATATACTTATGCATTTAATGCCACAATGAAAACATTATTTTTTAAGCTATGGTGAAGAATTTTTTTAAAGCACTATGCTTGCGACCGTTCCCTTCCTCACTCCCACGAAGCAGAAGCTCTTAGTGTGGTACCATCTGCTTTAAACCATGCTTCTCCCACTAACTAAATTATAAGCCACATGTATTAGCAGGTCAAAGAGATCAAAATTGGTTCCATGTTGCCAGACAAGGCTCCCAATATGGTGGAGGCTGAGGTATCACAGACTCAGTGCCACTGATAGAGCCCTGGCACTCAGGTGCCAGACGGCTCCTCCCCATGGCTGTGCTTTCAGATTCAGGGCCACATCACAGAACAGAAGCACTTTGAAGGATGGAAATCTGGGTGTTTGGGCCTTTTCTACAGCACTGATTTGCTTGAGCAATTGAGTTTGAGGCTTGATTTTGTGTTTTTATATTTCCAGGAAGTGTTCATAAGCCAGATGTAGTGACCCATGTCTGTAACGCCAGCAGCATTCTGGAGACAGAGGTGGGGAGATCTTGACTTTGAGACTAGAGTAGACTAGATACACAGTGAGTTCCAGGGTTCCAGCCTGGGTTGTATATGGGGGTGAGATCCATCTTGAAGAGAATAAAACAGCATAAGGTTCCAGGTTGCAATGGGGAAGAGCAGTAAGTCATCATATGTTCCATCAAATTTAAATTATTTCCAATTATAAGATGCACTCTTGATGTGGGATTTCCCTCTGTATGCTATGATTACCATTGATAAATAAAGGAACTGCTTTGGGTCTATAGCAGGCTATAGGGGAACAGAGCTAGGCAGGGAAAACTAAGATGAATGCTGGGAGAGAGAGAAGGAGGAGTCAGAGAGACGCTATGTAGTCCTGCCGGAGACAGATGCCAGAACTTTAGCTGGTAAGCCACAGCCACATGGCGATACACAGATTAATAGAAATGGGTTAAAT
>LOJH01009577.1:2301-15269 GCA_001685095.1 Ellobius talpinus
TCTCTCCAGCCCCCTATGTACTTTTTTTTTTTAAGATTAGCCATGACTACATTGAAAGTCTATTAAAAAAAGATTTATTTATTGTGTATACAGTATTCTGCCAGCATGTAGGCCTACATGATTTATATACAGTATTCTGTCAACATGTATGCCTACATGCCAGAAGAGGGCACCAAATCTCATTACAGATGGTTGTGAGCCACCATATAGTTGCTGGGAATTGAACTCAGGACCTCCGGAAGAGCAGTCAGTGCTCTTAACCTCTGAGCCATTTCTCCAGACCTTTTAATGTACTTATTACCAGTATGTCTTTGGAGAAATGCCTTTTCAAATTATTTTTATTAATTTTATTTATTGTGTATGTGGTATATATTGTGTGTCTGCACTGTTATTTATGTGTGCACAGCATATACATGGTCTGAGGACAGCTTTCAGAAGCCAGCCCTCTCCTTCTACCATGGGTTCTGGGGGTCTGATTCAGGTCATCAGGATTGAGCCATCAGCACATTTTTTTCTCAGTATCCCTTTTCAAATTCTTATTTAAAGTAATTTGGGGGTTTTGTTGGTTGGTTGGATTTTTGTTTTTGTTTTTGTTTTGTTTTGTTTTTGAGACAGGGTTTCTCTTTTTGTAGCTCTTGCTGTCCTGGAACTCGCTTTATAGACCAGACTGGCCTCGAACTAAACAGAGATCTGCCTGCCTCTGCCTCATAAATGCTGGGATTATTTTGGTGGTTTGTTTTGTTTTGTTTTGAGACAAGGTCTTCATGTACTCACAGCTCACACTGGCCTGGAACTTGCAGTCTTTCTGCCTCTTTGTTCATTTAAAGGTTGTCCGCTGTTGCTAAGTTGTAAACGTTATTGTCATTATTGTTGTTTATGTTGCAATGCTGCAAGTGGCAAATGCAGGGCCATGGCTGAGTTAGGTAAGCTGTGAACTAACTTCATCCCACTGACTTCCTTGTTTGCTTAATTGGGTGTTTTTGTTTTTATTGTTGTTGTTCTTTGTATTTTGTGGTTAGTGTTTTTTTGAGACAGGGTCTGGCTGTATAAGCTAGGCTGGCCTTGATTTTATAATTTTGGTGCCTCAGCCTCCAGCTCCCCAGAATGAGCTCCCTAGAATGTTTTTCCTTTCTATGTGTAGTCCCTCATCAGATACATAATCTGTAAATACCTTCTCCATCCTATAGGCTGACTTTCCACTTATTTCTGTTACTTGTGCTTCTGGTGTTACAGCTAAGAGTGGGCTCAAATCCAAGGCCACAAAACCACCTATACTTTCTTCTAATTGTTTTTAACTCTTAAGTTTAAATCTTATTTGAAGCTTATTTTAGCATGTGGTATAAGGCAGAGGTCCCAATTCATTCCTTTACAGACAAGTGCCCACTTGCCCCAATACTGCTTGTTGAAATGATGGTTCCTTCACCCATTCAATGGCCATCATATCCTTGTTGAAAATCAGCGTGGACATGTGGATTTATTTCTGGGATCTCAGTTCTGTTCTTGGATCCATGTGTCTAAGCTATAGTACAGTCATGCCTTGATTAATGTGGCTTAATTTTTATGTTGAGGCATATCAGTCCTCCAGCTTTGCTACTTGTTTTGGCTGTTCTGGATCTCTCATATTTCCTTACTAATTTTAGGATTAGAGTGTCAACTCTTACCAAAGGAATTAAGCTAGCAGGATTCTCTGGGATAACAAGTTGTTACCAGGAAATATTACTGTTGTAACAATAATAAGTCTTTTGATCCAAGAACATGGGATACTTTTTCACATATTTTAGTTGTTTTGAATTTCAGCAGTATTTTATGGTTTGCAAAGTGTAAATGTGAAATTTCTCTTGCCAAATCTATGTCCAAGAATGTCCTTTTTGATATAAAGGCTTTTAAATTTTCATTTTGAATGTTTATAGCCACTGTATAAAAGTACAAATAGTTTTTATATGTTGATGTTGTATCCTTACTGAATTTGTTAGTACTGATAGTTTTTTGTTTTATTTTGAGACAAGAATCTTATCATGTAGCCCTGTCTGACCTAGAACCCACTGTGTAGATCATAGTGGCCTGAATCTCACAGAGCTCTGTCTGTCTCTGCCTCCCAGATGCTAGGGTTAAAGATAGACCACTACATGAAGCTCTTGTGCTTTTATTTACTTATTTATTTATTATGGTTCTGGGGGCAAAGCCCAGGCTATGGACACACAAGGCGAGCACTACACTCCCCACTGAGCTCTCTTTCTACCCAGTGTTAGCAAAGCTCTTGAGTGGGTTGTTTAAGAGTTTCCATCCACCATCCTGCAAGTAGAGAGCTGCATGTGCTACTGTGTGCAGCGACCCCAGAACTGCACAGGCTGAGCCTCACAGTGAGACCCTGATTAAAGCTGGCGTAGAAACAAGAGTGTACCATTCTTCCTTCTGAGCTGAGTACCTTTTTCCTCTCTTTACTAATTAACCCTGTAAGAAATTTCTGGTGCAGTGCCAACCAGAATCAGTGACAGCAGACCTCCTTGACTTGTCCGACTCTTAGGAAATCATTCAGTCTTTTATCTTAGACCAGAAGGGTTTTAACACCTTGCTTCCATTTCTGTCTTTGCTGCCACCTCTAAGACCTGGCATTTGTCACTTGTACTTCCCTGTACCCACGAATAGGAGACTGGTTACAAAGGCCTTCGCTGCTATATCCTAATATCTACCCCTCTCTGAGTCCATGGGTGTTCTTAACTGTTTCTCTTGCACATTGACCAGATGCTTATATGGAACCAACAAGGACATGCTGACATTTTGATGTAAGGTCTTCTTAATGCCCATCCTGCCTGCCTCTGTTGCTCACAGTTCTAATCACCCTAAAACAGGGAGACATTTCAAAACTCGACACACATGAGTAGTGTTAGAATGGGTCTGCATGTCCTGCCCTTTGAATCTTTCAAGAAGGAAATCCGAGCTTAAAGACCCTAGTCATTTCCACAAGAAAGCTGCAGCTTCTCCTGCCTCCTCCTCTAACAGCCAGGCCTCTCTGTTTTCAGACTCTCAGCGCTCTCATCTCTCCTCCTTCACCATGAAGCTGATGGACAAATTCCACTCTCCCAAAATCAAGAGAACACCATCCAAGAAGGGAAAGCCAGCCGAGGTGTCGAAGATTCCCGAGAAGTCTGTGAGCAAAGTAAGCTGCATCTCTAGGTATTCCTCCTGGCCAGCCTGCGGCCAGCATTGGGGGATGCACTGTGCGTAAGTGTGCTTACTAGGGCCATCTGTGTCCCTGGGACCTGGGACCTCTAGGATGGTGTGTGCCTGTCCTGCTAATCAGTCCAGCCAGTGGCTTGGACAGTTCTGTATCACCCTCTGGGCATTTAAAGTAGCTCAGAACATGGTGCTCACACCTGGTGCTGCCTCCCACCCAGAGGCCCTGGGCTACTTTCACACAGGGCTCTGATGGCCTGAACCATTCATTCAGCCTCAGGGCCTGGGCTCACCCTGAATCCCTCTAAAGACATCCTCCAGTACTAGTAACCTTATCAGGGCCAGCTGAGCCAGATGTGTGGAACAGCTGTTGATTCTCATCAACCCCTCCCTCCAGCCTGCAACATCCATTTCAAGCTCTGTAGGAATCCAGGTTTCCTCTCTTCCAGGAGGCAAGAGACAGATTTCTACCAGAGGGCTACCCTATCCCCTTGGAACTGGAGCAGCAGGCAGTAGAATTTATGTCCACCAGTGCTGTGGCTTCCAGGTCTCAGAGGCAGAAGGTCAGTGTGACATTAAGAACAATTGGGGTTGCCTTGCCTTCCACTGCAGATCTCTGGTCCATGGTCTGGGGATGGAAAAATACCTGTGGCGATGTCATTGTTTCTTAGCTGGGTGGCAACTATGGGCTCAAGTATTTAATGTAATTCTTGAATACAAACATTTATCTGAGTGGCATTGATGGGGAGGGAGCTCAGTCTCCACAGCCAAAATTTGGGTCCTTTTAAGAGTGGAATTGAGCGGGCACTGGGGCAGTGGATGAGCATCACCTTTCCAGAGTGGCTACTCTCTCCCTGAGGTGCTGAGACGCCTCCTTGGGATGCTGTCACAGCCAACTGCAAGGTTCTCAGCAAGGGGAACCTGTGTCACCAGCACTGGCGCTGACAGGGCCTCTTTCCAGCCTTGTGCTGAGTGATCACCTCTCTTCCCACCGTCCCTGACAGCGACAACCTGCCTTGCTTAAAAAGAAACCGAGTCTCTAGAGATGGGGAGCATTTAGCTAAAGCCACAAAGCAGTGGTGAAGTCAGGATTTGAAAGCAGACTGATACCAGAGCCTGCCTGGGGCTCTTTGTAGTGCTGAGGATCTGCTCCGGGGCCTCATGTGGGCAAAAGCTTTCCGCAAGCTGTGTCCTTAGTCCTGGGTCTTGTTCAAGCTGTGTCCTTAGTCCTGGGTCTTGTTTTACTTGAAACGTGGCATGGCTTTCTAGCTTAAGCTAGTCTTAAAATGCAATCCTCCTGCCTCTGTCTCCTGAATGCTAGGATCACAGGTGTGTGCCACCATACACAACTGCTGTATGTCTTCTTTAGGAAATCAAGTCCGAATGTGTTTGTTAATGTCTCACAAGACTGAATGTTCCTCTTGGTGCACCCCTTTACATTAAAGAATACTCTTAGCGATGTAGATGAAAACAAGCTTTGTAGATGAACTGCTCCCCTGCCCATGACTGTCCAAGGGTAATTAAATGCAGAACCATTGTCATAACTATCAGTTTAATGTGGCTTGCAAACACTACCCTGTTAATGTGGACTAGCAGAGTGTCTTAAAAGTCTAGTTAAAGATAGAAGTAAGGTTTGTAAGCCCAGACATTCTGTTGGATGAATTGCTGCCTATGAGCAAAAGGGCAGTACCTGGCATTTTATCAAGTGCACTACTTCAGTTTCAGTGTAGAAGAGCCTTGAGCAGAACGAGGTTTGTTCTGTGTCATAGCATGCAGAGCACCCTCGTAGAGCTCACACCTTTAACCGTGCAGCATAACTGCAAGAGAACATTGGTAGGAAAATTTAAGCCATTTGATCCTGGAATCTTTTCTTTATGCATTATCCAAAGAAAGGTCATGGAGGAAATATTGATAGAAGCATAGCCTTCACTTAGTGAGGTACCCGCAAGCCCCAGCAATGCCTGAGACATTTTCAGTTGTCATCACAGGCGAGTGAGACAGGAGCTGCTGCAGATGCAATAGGTAGGAGCCAGCAATGCCATGAGCATCCTGTAGCAGCAGGGTGTCTTCTTCTCCAAGGCCTTGAATGTTTGTAGTGCTGAAGTGAGACCTGCCCCATAGCTGGAAGTGTAAGAATACCCTGGAGGGAGGGTAGAGCTCGGCCTGCTCGTCACAAGACCCTTAATGAGTGTGGACTGCTGTTTAGTACAGGCCCCAGGATGGAGCCTGCCACAGCACATAGGTGAGAGGAACAGTGTCCAGAAACCTGTGGTGTGGGAAGGTTGCTGCTGCTTGACGTGGCCTACTGTTCGTTCTCTCTGTCACCTCTTACAGAGCGTCTGCGTTTGCGTCTCATGTTGTCCCACTTGTGGCTTTCTCTGTTAAATCACAGAATTTGAAGAACAGGAAGTAGAAGTGCAAATCCCGACTATTGCTGCTTCCTGAGTGCAGCCCATCTGCCCTGTGCTTTCACACCTGTTGTTTTATTTGTTCTGCTCTAGCCATATGGAGAGAGCTTTGCTATTTCTAATAGATAGTGTTGGCTGTGGCCCCAATTTTCTAATTAAATCTGTTTTGTCCACTGTATTCCACTGTCTTTCCAGCCTGGTTTCATCTAGACATAGTAGTCTTCTCATAGGAAAAAAATTGTCAGTTCTTTTTCAACCTTTTAGCAAGCCTAGCAATGAGCTATGGATTGTTAAAAGTAGCAGAGAAAATTTAGTCCCATCCCAAAGCTGACCATCTCTGTATGATCAGTTAACAGCATCCAAAAGTGGCTCAGAATGGGTGAGTTCTCTAACTCTCTGGGCAGCTAGACAGCGGCTAGACAGGGGGCTCTCCTGGAAACTCCAGAAGGGGTTTCCCTTTCAGCTCTGCAGCTCTTAAGTGAAGTAGGCAGAGCAATGCCCCTGCCCCAGAGCCTAGTACAGCTGGGCTCTGTTAGGTGTGCCTTTCTACAGGGCCCGGCTGTGGGATATGGAAGAAGGAAAGATGTTGAGGTGTCTTTTCACGATCCTGGTTCCAGATTTTCTTCTATTCTGTTATGTTGTTATAGCCCCTGTCCTGAAACTTGCTATGTCACTAGACTAGTCTCGAACTTGGAGACCACCTAACTCTGACTTCCAAGTGCAGGTATTAAAGGCATGCACCATCAACCCAACCTGGTTCCAGTTTTTTATATGCTGATTCTAATTGTTCCCACCCATGACTAGACCCACAGCTACCTGGTTCACTGTCCTGCGGTGCTATGAGCACAATTTAGTTTCCATGAAGCAGAGGGGCCAGGGCTACAGGTACAAGCTGGATTCCTACTGCTGCTCTGATGTAAGGCAGTAGCTGAAGCCCGGGGTCAGTTTGTATCCCTTCCTTTTCCTCTGCGTCTGCACTCTTCAGTGGCTCAAGACAGAAAAGCACAGGTGTGCCATGTCACCACTACTAGGCAGGAAAGTGACCTCAGCTTTCACTTACCTGTGTGCACTTCACTCATTTATTAAATAAGAGCTTTGAACCCAGGGCTCTCTAGGACGTGTTTGTGTGTGCTTGTGTATGTGTGTGTGTGTGGTGTGATAGCATTTGTTTGCTATGTTGTCTAAGCTGTCCCAGATCTACAGTTATCTCCGGTGTTGCTGGGACCAGGTGTGTGAGCAGGTCTAACCATGTTGCTTAGGCTGGTCTCAAACTTGTATTTCTGCCTCCTCTGCCTCCTGAGCGCTGAGATTATGAGTGTGCCCCACCACACTTTATTTATTTATTTATTGTACTCTCCAAACTGGAATGAAACATGCCAGGTTTGTATTCTAATTTTGTCACTCAGCTGTGGGATCTTGGGCAGGTTACCTATCCTGTCCACTCCCTGCCTAGCCTCAATTTCCCCACTTATAAAATAATAGCATCTATTCTGTGGTGAGGCAACAGTCTGAATTGAAACCAATATATCTGAAGTACAGAGCTCTGTGGGTGCTTGAAACACTCAGAGTGGCAGCTGTGCCTTTCCTCCCCACTCCGTTGTCCTCCTTCCTTGCATTTTCACTAGTAGGGATGTGACCTCTGACCCTGATACAGCATCTCTTAAATGTTATTAGTGATGTTCATACTCGCCCATTCAGTCATCTGCTTGGTTGTTTTCTGTGTTTCTTTGACTGTTTTTTTTTTGTTTTGGGGATGGAATCCACACCTTTCTTAGGCTAAGTGAGTGCTCTACCACTGAGCTCCAGCTTCAGGTAGCCACTGTGACTTCTTTTGTAACACAGGGCAGATGTACTCATCTGCTCCACAGACAAGGAGCTTGGCCTTAGAACTAGCCCCTTCCCGCGATTGACAGCCTCACAGTTACCAAGCTTATGAGGACAGGTGGTAGCAACTGCTTCCCTGGGGTAGGAGATGTGTGCAGGTTGGCTGTCACTCAGAGGGACTCTAGCCCAGCTGCAGCACTGAGTTCCCAGGTCGGCTGGTGCTGTACGTTGTGCACATTTCTGACTGCTGATCACAGTTTAACAGCTGAAGGGCTCAGGGAACACAGAGCGTTAAGAGACCATTCAAGTTTGGAGTTCGGTAGAAGGTAACAGATGCTACCTGACCCTGCTGAGTCCTTACTTAGCTCCTTCACGGAGTCACTCAGCCTGGCTCTTCCTGTGCTGATCTGGTCTCTCAGTGAGAGCCTTTCTGCTCTGAAGTGCCTGTGCTTCCCACTGCTTCCCATCTCAGCTCTCCCCTCACTCCTGCCTGTGTGTGACGTGTTTTCCTGAAATACTTCCTGTTCCCTTCACCCCTGTCTGTGTGTGACGTGTTTTCCTGAAATACTTCCTGTTCCCTTCACTCCTGCCTATGTGTGTGATGTGTTTTCCTGAAATACTTCCTGTTCCCTTCATTCCTGCCTATGTGTGTGACGTGTTTTCCTGAAATACTTCCTGTTCCCTTCATTCCTGCCTATGTGTGTGACGTGTTTTCCTGAAATACTTCCTGTTTCCTCACCAAGTTTCATCACTGTTGCCTTCCAGCACTTTCTGATGTGCCAAGACAGCCGTGTCTGTCTTCCTCTTCCTCCTGTCGCCAGTACTGGGAGTGCTGATCCCCAGGCTGTCCCAGCCATGGGAGGGTTATGGAGAAGCTGAGCACTCTCATCCAGGAAGTAGAAAAACCAGTGCTCAGCCTCTTGGAAACAGACAAGAAATGAACATGTCAGGACACAGGAAGGGCGGGGTCTTGGTGGTCTGCAGAGCGCTCTCAGAAGCCCCTCCAGGCCTTTGGAAGTTAGCTGACTGCAGTACAGTTTCCTTGTTCCATCCACTTAGAGTTATTTCTTTTGGTGTTCCTATGAAATAGCCTCCCATACTGAATTTTTAAATGATATTCCCTGACATTATCTGGGGATGGGAGAGATTTAGTATCCAAAAGAATTGTCACTTTCATAGATTATTACTTAAATCAACATTTTTGGTAGCATCTCTGGCCCTCGTTTGCCATTATTTGTACTTTCTGGACCTTAGGAAGCCCACAGGGGTCCACATACCTCCTCACTTCACTAAATGTGCAGTCTGTTCTTGTTTGGACCGTCCACTTGTGGAACTATCCTGCCACCCCTGGGATCAGGGCTGCTGGAGAAGGGCATTTGAGGGAAGGAATCTAGAGCTGTATGCCCCGCTAGGTGTGGATCCAAGGCTACCTGCAATCAAGAATTAAAAAAGGAGTTTGGGGTTAGGAAGGTGAGTTCTGGAAAGTACAGGCACTGTGGAATTTTGGTTTTTGTTTTCCACTCAGGCCCCTTTCCTTGGAGTCACAGTGCACAAATGCTGTTAGCAGCCACTGCACCGTACTCACTGGATGACTACCATTGCCTCTGGCTTCCTCATCACCTCCTTCCAGTCCTAGCATTAGAGGCCTTTGAAGTCATAGTTTTTTCATGGGGAGGGAGCTCTGGGTTTCAGTAGGACTGTGTGGGGATCTAGGTGCAAGATCCCTCAAATCTTTGGACAAATCTTTGGATCCTGGATCTGATTCTGGACGAGTATACATATGTGTCCTGGGGCATGATTATTGCCTCCTATATCCTCATTGAGGCTGCATCACACACTGAGAGATAGGAGGTGCTATCTCAGGTAGCCAATTAGAATATTGAGAATAATCTCAGGATCTCAGAGTATGGAAAGGGAATCCCCAGGTCTCTAAATGACCCTTCTTCCTACTGTCCTCTGTCTCCTGATCGCAGTCCTTAGAGAAAACATCTGACTTGGTCTCTACTGCCAGAACCTTTTCCATTTGCAGGACTGTCGAACTAGTTTATAGATTTTACTGTTTTCAGACTAGCTCCCTTTAATCTCTTCTCATTCTTTAAGAGTGATGTTCCCTTTCAGAACCTGTGCTGGCTGGAGGAGAAAGAGAAGGAGGTTGTCAGTGCCTTGCGCTACTTTAAGACCATTGTGGACAAAATGGCTATTGATAAGAAGGTTCTGGAGATGCTCCCAGGGTCTGCCACCAAGGTGCTAGAGGCCATCTTACCCCTGGTACAGATTGACCCTGAGGTCCAGCACAGGTGAGTCCCCCTGAAGGTCCTTAGTTGTGACAGCAGTGAGAGGCTTAGAGGCATTTTGGTTTGGGGCATTTGAAACAATGAGGGGAAAGGGGTTTTGCATTTGTTCCTACTTCCCAGTCTGGAGGCAACTGTTCCTCCAGAGGCCTGTATGCTGGCTGACACCACCGACCCTTTGAGCTGTGGCTGTATCTTTGTATTAGCTTCCTAACCGTGATCATACTGAGCTGGAAACTTTCTCAGAGCCTCCGTTATCACTTACCATGATTCATTCCTGTCATTCAAGTCTTCAGCTCCTGGAATTACCACCTGATAAAGCCAGGTATAGTGGAACCTTCCTGTGCCAGGCCAGGACTTCCCAGACAGCCTTTGAGTGCTAGAGTGCATTTTCTTCTTACAGTTTAGCTTGCCCCATGTTTATTGTTAAGTATAACAAGGATAGCGGTGCTAGATGGCAATCTCCAAGCTGCAGGAACCTTTCTGAAGAGGCTGGCAGCTCTGAGGTTTTGTCAGTGGTGTGCCTGTTCATAATCGATGCATCTCTGTGTTGATTCTCAAGGCAGCTTAGTGTCTACTTAGCCCCATGAGACTGAGCTTTAATGAATGACTTTCAGAACTTGGCCCTGAAGTTCACAATTTTCTTCTGAGAGATAATAACAGATTGTGTGTCTTTATTTCCAAGAAATGTTCTGCTTTGGGCTTCCATACCAGCTTCTGCTTGCTGACCCCTGGAGATTGTGACCTCTGGCTCTCTATGCTGCTGGTGGCTTGGTCTGTATTGTGGCTCTCCATTAGTTCATCCCATGGAAACTCCGTGGTCTTCTTTGAGAAAATGAGCCTGACATTAGGCCATCAGATGTGTAGATGGCTGTCTCTAGATCCTATCGTACCTCTGTTGTCATGTGATGGCTCCCAACAGGGAAGAGTTGAGCTCCCCACCATGTGATAAAGTGCTGACTATGTGACACAGGCTGAAGAAGGCAGTGACAGAGCTGCAGTGGCTCTGTCCTGCTTCCTAGAGGAGAAGGGAAAGAAGGAGCTGGAGGAAAGCAGCTAGATTGGTGTGGGGAGGGGGGGGTTGGATATGACAAAAACCCTGAGGACCTCAGGCTAGTGTTAGACATGCTCCCAGGGGCACCTGACCCGCCAGAGAGGCTATAGAACTGGGTCATCCTTTCCAGAGTGGAGGGCCCTCCTGCCTCATCCTTGTGAGCCCTTGACACCATCCTCAGGATTCATGACCAGCTCCCCTCATTCTCAAAGACTAAAGGGGTTTGCTATCCTTCTTGCTGACTTTTCTGTTGGTGCATGTGGAATGCAGCCATGGCTGCCAGAAAGTGTAGCTCCTTCCCTTGTGCTGCTTCTCTTGATAGAACCTCAGTGGTAGAGCACTTAAAGACCCCCTGGTGCTAGACCCTGCTTCAGCCACACCTTACAATGTTGTATTGTCTTGTCTAAACTGTACCCTTGATTTTTAAGGCCTTGATTTTTAAGGGTCTGCTTTAGTAGTGAGGGAGTTTGCTCTTCTGTTACAATGTATAAAGTCTGAAATGAGAACAGTAACCCTTTCTAAAATTCCTTAAGAAGACTTAAGGAAGGGAGGAGAGAGGGAAGGAGGGAAAAGAAAACCATGGATTTTAAAAAAGGAAATGTTACCTGGATACTGAGATCCTGGCCTCCCTGAGTGTTCCCTGGGAAGGAGGATTATGGTGGAGACTGCTTTCTAATGCTCTTTAACCCTCTCCTCCCTGTAGCTCAGCCCTCTCCTCCTGCTATAGCCGAGTATACCAGAGCCTCGCCAACCTCATCCGATGGTCTGACCAGGTGATGCTGGAGGGCGTGAACTCAGAAGATAAAGAGATGGTGACGACTGTGAAGGGAGTCATCAAGGCTGTGCTGGATGGAGTGAAGGTAATGGGCAGGTGTCAGGTGGCCCTGGTCGGGCAGCCAGCCTCCTGGAAGCTGTGAACTTGATGACAGACATACACTGGGGTGAATGCCTTCCAGAACTATGGTGTGGGCCAGTTCTGTCCAGTAACTATTTCATTCTCAGGCTGCCAGAGACCATCAGCCCTTCCTGCATCTGGTGTTCAATCCTCTGTGGGCCATATGTCCCTGGTCTGACTGAGAACATGCACCAGCTTGCCATGATGCAATAGTGATTATTTGTACTGGCTTTTAACAAAACTCCGAACATCTCAACCATTACCTTCTCATGTCATAGGAACATCTAGGATTCCTGGTAGAAAAGCAGGACTGAGTGGTTGAAACAGAATGTACTTGATCTCTATGATATGATCAATATGTTTACTACCCAGGCCATTGCAAATAGCTTCATAGGCAATTAGGACTCACAGTTAGTCACAGTTACAGCAAAGCAAAGGCTATAGGGGGCCTGGAATTGGGGCCCAGAAGCCAGACTAATATAAATCTTAGTAGGTGAGAAACAAAGAATGGAGGGCACAAAATGGAAAGGACTTTGCAGTGGGCAGGAGGAGCTGTACTGAGAGACCTAGGGTCTGGCCTGCATAAATCCCACCCAGTAGTCTGTAGACTTGGGCAGTGTACTACTTTAGTTCATCTTGATGACACCCATGAACACACCCATGAGCCGGTGTAACAGTGGTACCCTGCATTATAACATTGCGGGTTAGATTAGTTAATGCAGGATGCTTTTAGAACAATGCCTGGAGTACACTGAGCTTGTGTAGGCACTCACGACTATTCATTATTGATTATGCGGTGCTAAATGCATGCTTTAGAGATGTGGCTTGGAAAAGCTGTGTCCCTTTTATAGACCCTTAATTCAAAATTATAACCACATTAGTTAGCCTAGGTCAGAAAGACTTCTCGACTTAGCCAGTCTATGAGGTTCCTGAAACGTGCCTATTGGTGTGTTCTTTAGAAGCTCTGGAAAATAGAACAAAGACCCCAAAGAGTTTAAATTACAGAGAGAAGGCTAAGGAGGCATTGTTGGGTGAGAGAAATCACTCCCAAATGGGCTGTGTTGGCTGAAGCCCCGGTCGCTCTGTCCCCAGCACCATTAAAGCAGAGGCTGCTGTGTGGACCGTAACTGCGTTCGCTTTGAGGGAGGGGAGTGTGACAAGTTGACAGTAAGCTTCCCCTCTGATGCTCCTTCGCTGTCTAGCACAGTCACCAGACTTCACAGCACCTGTTGTAACTAATGAGGCTTGTGGGTGTTGATCGTAGTCATCATAGGATTTGGGGTGCTGTTGGTTTATCCCCTCAGTCCTTACTGCAGCTCCTT
>LOJH01009577.1:18258-43655 GCA_001685095.1 Ellobius talpinus
CAATGTAACCATGATCCTAACACTAAGGGAAGTCAATGTAACCATGATCCTAACACTAAGGGAAGCCAATGTAACCATGATCCTAACACTAAGGGAAGTCAATACTAACGGGTTTTGGTTGCTTGCTGATGAAATAGTCTAGCCACATAGGCAAGTTCCCAATCCAAGAGGAGACTGTACCTCAAAAGGTGGAGAGCAATTAACCTACAGCCTCCACACACGACACAGAAAATGTAAGGTTTTGTTTCCTATGTAAAGTTCAGAGATAGACAAAGGCTCGTGTGAGGTTTTCTGAATGGTCAAGGATGTGTCTGTCTCACTTTCCTGCTGTCCTTAGCGCATGGATTCTACCCAGTGCTTCAGGGTAGCTGCTTCCTCTCCAGACAATGAGGAGGAGGTGGGAGTTGTAGCTTCTCCTTTTAAGGAGGCTTCTTAAATGTAAGAGAATTTCTCTTACATTTGGTGGCCAGAGTTGCATCAGGCCCCACCAGTTCCCCCCACATGGGCCATGCACTGCCAGTCTGGTTTCTTCTCTTCATTCACTGGCTCCTGAGACTTCCAGGTGTAAATCCTGAGGGATGCTCCTTCCTGGAACCTCTATATGCCCATCCTGGGGCAGGGCAACTTGTTCTGGAAGGACAAACAGTAAATATTTTAACCCTTTCAGGCTATGGTTTGTGTCACACAGTCCTTGTTTGGTGCTTTTGTTGTTTGAACCTTGAGAGCTTTCTAGAAACACGCTCCAGGCTGGCTTTGGCCTTCAGGGTATGGTTTGCTTTTTTGTTTATTTGTTGACTTTTTGCAAGATAGGGTTTCTCTGAGTAACCCTGGATATCTTGGAACTCACTCTGTAGACCAGACTGACCTCAAACTCAGATCCCCCTGCCTCTGCCTCAAGTGCTAGGGTTAAAGGTGTGCACCTCCATTGCTTGGCTAGGTTTGCTGTTTTTAAAAGATTTGCCTTTTAAAATCTAGGACCCAGATAGAGCCTGTGTGCAGCAGCATCTCCATGTGCAACAGCAGCAGCAGATGGATGTCTCCTTCTTCTTGAAACTGTGGGACTTCAGTTTATTTAAAAATTTATTTTTATTTATGTGTGTGTGTGCCTACTTGTCTGTATGTGCACATGTGTGCAGTGCTCATAGAGGCCAGAGAAGGTGTCAGATCCCCTGGAGCCAGAGTTAAGGCAGTTGTAAGCTGTCACATGTGGATGCTGAGAACTGAACCTGGGTCCTCTGCAAGAGCAGCCAATGTTTTTAATCACTGAGCCATCTCTCCAGACTCATTTTATTAATTTAAATTTTTTCAAAATTTATTTTAGTTATTGCTCTTGAAAATTGGCAATGTAGAGTTAGTCAGGGACGCCCTCACGGTGCTGCTCAGTGTGTCCCTCTGTACCTTGGATTCCTATAAAGCTGGAGGCCAGAGCCCTCCCAGCTTGTTAGTGGAGAAAGAAGCTTCCTAGATAGCACTGTGCTTCCAAGAAAGGTGCCCCCTTGGTGAGGGCAGTAACTGTTGGTGGTGACTGCTGTGCCCCAGAGTTTTCAGGCTATAACATGTACAGAATGAGTCTGAAAGAGAAATCTCCCCTTGAGGTTGTTGTGCAAAGCTTGTCACCTTCCTTGTATGTACAGTTTTCAGAAGTAGGAGTGCTTCCTGGCATCCTCTGCCCCATGTTACTTGTTTTAAAATGTTATTTAGCTCCCTACTGGCCCTGATCCCAGCCATCCGAGTTATAGTGTGGCACCTGCAATTCCCTGTCTTAGGCCTGTGTAAGGAATGCCAGTTGTTCCAGCTGTGCCTTGTGTGTCAAGCCCTATGCTGCTTGACTGTGTGTGCAGCTGAGAACACTGCCTCCACTTGCTGCCTCTCCCTGCCGCTCTTGATGTGGGCAGAGAAGGCTCCTTGTAGTCTCTGTTAAGTCACTCAGGACTGGGCATGGTGGCATACACCTTCAATCCCAGCACTCATGGGGCAGAGATAGCAGAATCTCTGTGATCTAGGACTGCAGAGAGACCCTGTCCCAAAAACACAAAGTGAAATGACAATGAAGTCACTTTGGGGATGGACACTCCTGTGATCGTGTCCTGTAGCTCCTGACACAGGAATTCACCCCAGTCCCCACTGGCCAGTGTTCTTCACATTGTCAGACCAGATCTGACCCTCTTCCAAAGTATATGAAGAACTAGATGGTGACACTGAGCCATGGTGTGTAGCCACAGACTTCCCATGCCCTGGAACAATACTCAGAGATGACAGGGCCAGAGAGCAGCAGGGTGATGGATGGGGGTCTGAGCTGGAATGAAAGGTCCAGACTATATCTGGTATGCTTCCAGTGGAGTAGTCCCCACTGTGAGAACCCAGGGAACACTAACCACCATGCTGCCCTTGGGGTTCTTTGTGCCAGGACTATCATAGCTGTGTGGCCCTTCTGCCACTCAGGTCTTTGTGTCATCCCCAGAAGAAAAGAGAGAGGAGGGTGGGGCTGGGATGCTCAAGCTCAGAGCTGAGCGTTGATTTCTTAAGTCACTCAAGCGCTTCCGTCTCTACAGCCCTGGTCAGTGTGAGCAAAATGAGCCTGGAAGCATTTCATGTTCTTACGAAGTTGACTTTTGAGAACTGATTTTCAGCAAACTAAATGTTGATCTCAATTATAGTTGTTGGCAGAAGAGTCCAGAGCAGCCTCTCTAACTTGCCTAATGTGGGACTCCAATTAAAAAGACCCTGGCTTTGAGAAACTCTGCCTTCCAGAGGCTTGACTTTTCACAGGGTGTTGGGCCCTGACCAATCCACAGGTGGGAAGCACTCAGTGAAACCAGAGTATTGGAAGCTACCTAGAGGATGATAGAGGTTCCCAGGGCCTTCTGTGTGATCATTAAGGCAAGTTGAAACCAAAGCCCTTCTGTTTGGGCAGGAAGGTTGGCAGAGAAAGAAAAGCTGCCCGCCCCTTTCCCAGACTCCAGTGTGTCATGATGTGGTCTTGGAATTTGAGGGCACACTTGCACTTGTGTGCTTGTTACCCCAGGATCTTTTTGCTGTCTGTTGTTCATTAGCTGAGGGGAACAGCATCTCACCCTAACCTCTCCCTAGTTGGAGAAAGTGGAATTTGTTCTGTATCGGTAGACACAAATGTGCAGGCTTCTCTGCATTCCTTTGTCCTACTTGCTGGAGTGAGTTTGACTTAGCATGGTGACACATATCTGCAGTACCCCACTCATGACACTGAGGCAGAAGGACTGAGAGTTCAAGGCCAGTCCACAGTACGTGAACATGGAGCTTCCAAGTCACTTGGGTCTGACACTTGGATCACAGCCAAGGCTGTGGGGCTTTCAAGGTGAGCTGCCTCTGCCTCTGCCCGTGTTCCCCAGGCAGTGGGTGAAGAGGCAGCCTCCCTCTAGCTGCTTCCTCTTTTCAACCCTCTATCACTTTGTTGTAGAAACAAGTAGAAGAGAGCCCCCTTCCTGTGCTAACCTCAGGCTCCCCAGGATTTTACTTCCCACATGGCTCCAAGAACAGAATGGGGTGAGCCTGCATCTGGTTCCATGGACATGCCTCTCATGGTTTGGGGGAGGCAGTTTTCTCAGAATTAATCTAGGTCTGTTTTAGAAAATTTAGAATAATTTAAGAGGGGGGTTGTTCATGTTTCCAAAAATTACATTGTACCCCAACAAAGCAAGTAGGGCTTTTCTGCACCCTGTATTCTACCATCTTTTCATGCTATGACCCATGTCCTGCTGTGACTTTATTCTTACTGACTATAGAGAGTTGGGTTCTGTCACATCTACATACTTGGTACTTGTAGTGAGTGTTTCACTGTGGACTGTTGAATAGATTCACATTATCTGCGGTGACATCCTCCATAGCTGAGCTTTTGCATATATCCATAGCATTTTCTTCAGACAAAATTCTTCTAATAAATATTGAGGCTTTTGATATGTGCCATCCACTGGACCATTGTCCACTGCCCAGAGTGACAAACCATTCTCACTGACAGTGTCCCACCCCATACTGCCCTGTGTCTGCAAGTTTCTCTTTCATTGTCATCAAGCCCAAGGCGCTGTCCTGATCATGACATCCTTCCCATTTGTGAAACTCCTCTTTCAGATTTTTTTGCGTGTTTACTTTTTCCCTAGTTTTTGTGTTGTCAGAAGAACCTGCTTTGGGAGATGCTAGTCCTTCGGCCCTGTTCAGGGAGGTGTGGCTAGGTGACCCACCTCTGTGTCCTCAGAGGTGGCATGCTCTTCCCTCATGCCCATAGGTCATCATCAGAAGCTCACCATTAGAGAGCAGTGAGGAGATTGTGTATAGCAATATACTAGATCACTGCTCAGCAGTGGAATAGAGCAATCCTGGGCTACCCAAAAGGTGGCAGCTTACTCAAGCAAAAGAAGGCAGATCACTGAGAATGCAGGTTAGCCAAGAGTAGGGTGATAGTAGCCAGGAGTGGCAGGAAGATGAGGGACTATACAGCTACAGTGTTTTTGTCCTTGAGTTGATTGTGTTAAGCAGTGCACATGTGCTCAAGCTTAGAGCAGGCGAATTTCGTGGTATGGGAATTCTGTCTCCACAGAGCTTTTGGAAGTTGAAGCTGGAGTGATGGCTCATTCTGTGAAGTACTTCCTGCATAATCATGACCAAGTGTCCCATAATTGTGATTCCAGCCCTAGGGAGTCAAGAAACAACTGGATCCCTACAGCTCTGTGGCCAGTTAGCCTCACCTAGTCCATGATCTCCAGGACCCTGATCAGCCTCATTGTTGCTATTTCAAAGAACCATTTTTATTTTCTTTCAAAACCAGCTCTGTACTGAGTCATATGACCTTTACTCTAAGTCCATTGACAAAGTTCCCAGCCGGTCCACTGGGGCTCCAGTTCTTGCCTCACTTGAGCCAGTGCACTTTGGGAAAATACTCAAAGCCAAACACCAGATAGCTAAGGGCACCACTGGGCATAACACGACAGCTTTAGGGAACCAAAAATGTCTCCCACTCCCTCCCCAGACTGCACAGGAATCTTAAGTGCACAGTGGTCTGTTCATCTTGAGACTGGGACTTGCCATTTCTCCTTTCAAGAGGAAGTGAGTGATGCAATTGAGGCTCTGCAGTGTGCTGTGATGGTATTTTCAGAGGGAAAGAGGCATGTTAGGAACTGTGTACATCACCCTGTGTGGAAAATGTGTGGCCACAAATGTGGGACTTGGAAGCCCTGCCTCTTGCTAAAGGTACAGTGGTATCATCCCCCTCTCTCTCTTTCTCCCTTTCTCTCTTGTGGAGCACAGGAACTGGTAAGGCTAACCATTGAGAAGCAGGGGCGGCCATCACCAACAAGCCCAGTGAAGCCCAGTTCCCCAGCCAGCAAGCCTGACAGGTAAGTCTGAGCAGACTTCTGTCACTGAGGGCCCTGTGGGACCAAGCACATACTTCGGGGCTGAGCCCATGCTTGACAAAGGATGGGAGCCAGGCAGTCAGAGGGAGCATTTGAGATGCTGTGGTCAGCCCCGGGTCCCTTTCCTGTGATAAGTCTTGGTGAGTACCTGATGTGTTCCACGTAAAAGTATGTGTTCCACATACTTTTCCACATAAGTTTCAAAGTGTTGCCTTTCACTTTACAAGGTCGGCTGTGTAAGAGTGTACAAAAGGATGTGACTACCTATTCTTAGCCCTCTGGTGCCTGTCACTGCACCATGAACTCCCGAGAGCTTGGCGAGGGGTCGTGGGAGATCTTGGATTATTTAATAAAGCTCAGTCAGTAGGATATTGATACATGAACAAATTCCGAGGCCAGCGGCATAGTGTTTTCTGAGTAAGATGAGGACAGCCTTACTGTTTTGCATTAGTTTAAGGACTGGCCCATGTTAAAAATATGACACGTTATTTTAGAGCAGACTGGTCAGTGATGAGACTCCATGGGAACCCCTAGCCCTCCCGCTCCCTCTCAGGACCTACATGTACTCTGACTGTGTGTGAGCCCTAGATCTTTCCGTTTCTCCAGCCACCCTGAGCTCCCTCTGACAGACCGAGAGATGGAGATTCTGAACAAGACGACAATAGGTGTGTCACCATCCATTGAATTGCTCCCAGACTCCACTAGTGAAGAGGTCGCACCCCCCAAGCCCCCCTTACCTGGCATTCGGGTGGTTGATAACAGGTAATTATCCTAAACTCTTTTGGGGAAGTTTTTTTTTCTAGTACCTCCCCATTAGTGACCTAATGTGGGGAGAAGATAGATGGCAGAGTGAGCCAAAGGGATAATGGTGTGCTTGGGGAAAGACTTAGGACTTTGGCCCCTTAATGCTCCAGTAGCTTGGCACTGTTGAGAAAGTACTGTCTCTGAGGATGGCCAGGCTCTGCCCCAGGGCCCTTGCAAAGGCTCTGTGCTCTTACAGCTACCTTAGTTCTCTAGCCAGTGAAACCAACCATGATTTACTATGGAAGGAAAAGAATCCTTTGTTTTTGTCCTTTTGGAATTGATACAGTTTTGATTAGCAAGAGGAGAACAGGAGGCAGTTAAAGTGTGGAAATTGGGTGTGGAGAAAGAGCTTCAGTCATGTCTTCTTCCCTAAAACCATTTTAAAGTACTCTTGTTTGTGATGTACAGTTTGCCTGGATTTTCTGTCTCTTCTAGTCCTCCAGCATTACCGCCCAAGAAAAGACAGTCCGCTCCATCCCCTACCCGAGTGGCTGTGGTAGCCCCTATGAGTCGAGCTACCAGTGGCTCCAGTTTACCTGTTGGAATCAATAGGCAGGTAATGTAGTCCATTTTTAGTTGGGAAAAGGACTGGAATTGGGTCCAAAAGCTGAAAATTGCCCAATAGTCTTTAGAGCAACTGTTAGTTACATCCAGAGACTTGTGGAAGGGCAATCCATGACCATCACCCCCACCTCTCATGACTTGGGCAATGGACAAACGTTGAGCATCTCTCAAGGACATCCCCGTCCACATACGCCCACACTCCTCCCAGTTCCTTTCCTGTCTCTTCAGGATCCTACGCTGACATCAGAGATGGCCTCTGAGCTAGACAGGCTTTTTCTGAGCCAGTGGATGACTGAGGCTCCTTTGCATTCTTCCCTAGGACTTTGATGTTGACTGTTACACCCAGAGGCGCCTGTCCGGAGGCAGCCGCTCCTGCGGTGGTGAGTCTCCTCGCTTGTCCCCCTGCAGCAGCACAGGCAAACTCAGCCGGTCAGACGAGCAGCTATCCTCCCTAGACAGGGATAGTGGGCAGTGCTCGCGGAACACAAGCTGTGAAACACTAGGTAAGCCACCATAGCCCTCCTCCTTCCAAAGCTGCCTGGGTCCAGTGATTCTAGGCCTGAGTCAACTGATTTCCAAGTGTTAGCTAGGTGACCTTGGTTAAATCCTTCAAAATCCAAGCCTCAGTTTGCAAAATTAGGAAAATTAGGACAGTATCTGCTCTGAAAGAGTCTGAAAGTGTCTATGAAATCACAGCGCAGAGTCACACAACCGATGCACAGGGAGTCACCCTCCTTACAGGTAGCCTGGCGATGTACATCCTGACTCAGTCCATGTGCACACAGGGTTTTCTGTGAGGGAGTTAGCTCCTGAAGGTACCTGCAGAGGTTGAAAGCGTCAGGCAACTTCCCTATCCTGTTGGGCACCAGTGACAGAGGTCAGCAGGACCACTTAGCAGGGGCTTGCCAGTACCCACCAGTTTGTGTCCTGAGAACTAGATCCTTTCCCTTCGGAGAGAGTATGCCCAGCACCAAGGGGAGATTGTTGGCAAGGCTCCTGTCTGAGGAGGATAACCTACAAAGAATGAAATGGTGACAATCTAGAGTCACCAGTGGGGATCAGATGAATGAGGGGACTTTTCTCTGGTGGGGTAGCCTGTAAATAATGAAAGTCACTTATGGCTGTTGGTGCATGGACAAACTGAGATCAGTGACATGCTACTTTCTTAGTTAAATTAAAAAGGATGGGAACAGGGTGGCATATTAAGTTCGAGGCCAGTCTTATCTACAGAGAGAATTTCAAGCCAGCCAGAGCTACATAGTGAAACCATATCTCAAAAACAACAAAAATGTGGGGATAGGGTTCTAGGGAAAAAAAAACTTTGAGATTTTTGCTGGGCAGTGATAGCTCACACCTTTAATCCCAGCATTCAGACAAAAACAGGTGGATCTCTCTGAGTTCAAGGCCAGCCTGGCCTGTAGTTCCAGGAGAGCCAGGGGTACACAAAACCTTGTCTTGGAAAAGAAAACACCCCCCCTCAAAAAAATTACTTTCAAGAAAATACATCAAGATGTGAACTCTGATGGCCAGCTCTGGATTCTTATTTTTCATGATCATTTACAATTTGTCTTCAGTAGTCATGTGTATTTTTTTTAAAGTAACCTAGTTGGAAAATGCTGGGAATATAGCTCTGTGGTAGAATACATACACAAAGCCCTGATTCCTTGAACCTCCCCCCCAAAAAAGCCATATTTCATATTTGTGTATGTGCATGTATCAAAGTACAAAAACACAGAGACCATTATAGCACACAACCATCTCACCACCTCTTTGACCTCAACAGTCAAGAGGCTGGAGAGATGACTCAGTAGTTGAGAACACTGATTGCTCTTCCAGAGGACCCGGGTTCAATTCCCAGGAACCACATGGCAGCTCACAGCTGTCTGTAACTCTAGTTCCAGGGAATCTGACACCCTCATGTAGGCAAAACACCAATACACATGAAATAAAAATTAAATAAATTTTTTAAAAAAGGAATATCCAGTGAAGTAGAAGTCCCCAGGAGAGATGAAGCATCCCCTGTCCTCTGAGGGAGACTGAGCAGAGCAGGGCTGATGTCCTGGGGCTCACTGCTAAGAGTGTGTGTTCTGTTTGGTTTGTAGATCACTATGACCCTGACTATGAATTCCTCCAGCAAGACCTCTCCAACGCAGACCAGATCCCTCCACAGGCGGCCTGCAGCCTCAGCCCACTACCGGAGTCCCTGGGGGAGGGTGGCCCACCCTTTCTTGGCCATACTTTCCAGCTGCCTCTGGGCAGCTGTCCCCAGCAGGAGGGGCAGCAGACAGACACTCCACCTGCCCTTCCTGAGAAGAAGCGCAGGAGTGCAGCCTCCCAGACCACGGACAGCTCTGGCTGCAGGGTGTCCTATGAGCGACACCCCTCACAGTATGACAACATCTCAGAGGATGACCTGCAGAACCCAGTCCCAGTCCAGCCTGTGCCCTACCCGCCCTTTGCTGCTATCCTTCCCTTTCAGCAGGGAACTTCTTCAGCCCCTGTTGAATTTGTGGATGATTTCAGTGCTCCGGAGTCAGCGGGTGACCCAGAGAAGCCACCTCCTCTACCAGAGAAGAAAAACAAACACAGTAAGTTCTCTGCATACTCTGTAAGCACATTTTATAAGCCTGAACAGGTCTGTGTTTTGCTTAGCCCAAGCATGAGACCAAATCCAAGCCCATGGCCTTGTTCTTTCCTATAGAATAGACTCATAGGTACACAGTGGATGTTTCCAGGGACCTGATGCTATCATTATTCGTGGTCCTCGAAAGTCTAATTAGCTCATCTCTCCTTTGTGGTCTTTGAAATCACAGGCCTGATACTCCTAAGTGCCTCTTCTCTATAGATGTAGTTCATTGACCCTTTCGGCCTGAACACATAGTAACAAAGGCAACTGAGTGTGTCGTGACACACAGAGCAGCACCGCCGTAACATACACATGAAATGGACATTTGAGTACACACAGAGCAGTGCTAGCCCTGGGAGGGATGTTCTGAGTGTGGACGGGGTGCTCACAGTGACCTGGATCAGAGCTGGCTGGATGGAGGACTGAGGTCAGCTCTTGACCTAGATGTCTTAATAGATGGGTGTCACTGGGCTGGGAGAGTCTGGAAGGTGGGCTGTCTGTGTTTTGGATGGTTTCCAACTGTAAGTTTGCCATAGCATTACTAAGTAACATTCTGGACATTCCATCTTTTCTCCTCCCTCCCCAACTGCTCCACTTGGGAGACTTGCAGGTCACAGCGCCCCGCCCTCTCCCCCGCCTCACTAACACTGTCCTTAGATTTTCCCTGGTAGACCAGCTGTCACCATTTTGATGTGTGTGGCGACATCAGCTGTGGTGCAAATCCAGCAACGGCACCTAAAACTAGATACTACGCTTCTGACTCCCTGACAGGGGCTTCCCACTCCCAAAGGAAGGGCTGCCTCATTAAACCCAGCAGAGCCATCCCAGGGCCTGGTTTGTCACCACACCCCTCACACACAGGATGTCTCACAACTTTGTGCTAGCCTTGGGGAGGTAGTCCCCAGCTAAGAGAGAGGGTGGGTCTGCAAGCTAATGATGTCATTTCATGTGTCCTGCAAACTCACTCATTACTGACCAAGCTCTGCTGAGAAGACTCAAAGCAGTTGGGGACAGTTCTTTCTGAACCTCTCCTTCCACCCACTCTACCAGAGCACTGTACTGTGGGAGGGGGCTCTTTCTCATCAGAGGGGTCCTGTGGACTAGGGTGTGAGGCAGGACTGTGTCTGTTCAAGTGTACCCGGTGTGTGGTGCTGCCCAGCCAAGAAGCCTCCTGTTTGTAGCTCTTAGAACAAGAGTGGCTGAGCTCCTGAAGCAGAGCCTGTGGAGAGGAAAGTGGCAGGTAGAGGCAAAGCCATTGTTTCTGTTAGTCTGTCTCAAGTGGCTGAAATGTCTCTTTGTGGTGTGAGAGTGACTGAAGCTCTATCCTCTTGTGACCAGAACCAAAGGCTCAAGTGTGATGGATGGCCCTGAGCAAAAACCTGTAGTTCTGCAGGCCAGGTCTCAGGGTGCTGGAACTGGCCTCAGGAGCAAATGAGAGGCAGTTCAAGCCTGGCTGGCTCTGAGAAGGATGGGCTTTGCCCTCCGTCTTTAAGACACTGTATTTTCAAATAGAGGCCTTTTTTCTCCCCTCGCCCATGCAAGGATCATTTTTCTGTGTCAATGAGAGAGCTCAGAGCGTGAAACATCCTGAGCTCAGTCCTGGCCCGGAGTCTGCCCGGCACTCCTGAGGGGACTATCGGGGAGTTCCACCTGAGAGTGGATGGGAGCTTCACAGAACTGCTCTTAGGGAAAGAATGAGGAAATGGCATCCCTTATGTTCGGCACCTCTAAAGCAAGCTCACACACGGGCAGTTCTGATGCCATAATATGTCATCATGGAGAGGGGTGCCCTGACATAATGGACCCTGGCTCTCCTTGTTAGGAGTAGCCCATGGGAGCACCTGAATACTGTGGGACCCCTGGTGTTCTCAGAGCCTGGGTGCCTGAAGAAGTGCCTGCAGCCATTCCTAGCCTTGCAAGCTGCTCTGGCATCTGAGCCACTGCACAATGTGGGAAGGAACTGTTTCGTAGTTCTGGGAGGGTGAACCTCATTGCTATTCTTTTGTGTGTAGCTAGCAGATCTCTACCAGCATAGGAGTTCCCAAAGGCCTGGAGAGACCCAGTTTGATGGCATGTTGGGTAAATGGGGTTGCTTGGCCCTTCTGGAAAACCATGGTGAGACTAGGGTCACGCCTGGGCTGTGACTGAACAAAGAATACAGTAACATCACTGTAGGGCTTAAGGAGCAATGGGAGCACTTCTCTTCTGGGTTCAGCCATGGGGAGCATAGCCATTTCTGTCAGTGCACAGCAGAGCTAACAAGTTCTTCTGTATTCTGTGAAATAAACATGGCAGCCTTCCTTTCAGCAAAGATACCAGGAGGACCTGCCAAGAGAGCACTATTGCCAACACCCTCAGCCCCACATGCTCTCCCTTCCTCAGGCTGTCCTCCTATGCTGCCTGGAGAGTAGGCTCCTAACCCTGGTTATCAGAAAAATGCCCACACTGCAGAGTAGATGCTCCTGGCACTTGGGTATAACTGAAGGAGAAACTGCCTGGAAGATGCAGAAGACTGCATCTTTGCAGCCTTTGACTTAGGTCCTTTACTTCACAGTTGTTATTCTTGCTCTCTCTGAGTGAATTAATTGATACTCAGCCCTGACCAGGTTTCAAAGTGCCAGCTATGTCTTTCTCTCTACCATCCCTTCCCTATATACATCCCATGTATGTAGGGATGGTTCAGGACATAGATGGAAGGCCTGCATTCAAGCCCCTAGGCATAATGTTCTGGCCCTTTCCCCAGAACCCTCTAGCTCTGTGGACAGTGGGATCCAGGTAACTCTGAAACAAAGCACTCACTGACTCTGCACATGAGGGTGAGGACCCTGTGCACCTGCTGTGTAGAGAGGCACCTGCTAGATGAGAGCATGAGATGTGACAACTCTGCATTGGTTCCCCGGCTTCTCAACTCCCCAGGCACATGAGGTCCCTGTTATTGTTGGCTGCCACCCTGCTGAGGCAGAGAGGCTGTGACAGTATTGCCAGGCAGACAGGTTGTGACAGGCAGCTCTCCTGGGAGACATCAGCTTAGCCTCCTGTACAAGGATGGTAATAGCAGGGGTGGAAAAGATGTATCTATTATCTGTGCACTTTCTCTCTCACCCTCTCTGCTCTTGCTGGTCTGCCTGTGTCCCTTCAGCTAGAGAAGAAGCCCCTTGAGCTAACAAGTCCCTAGAGGTGCCTGTTGGAAAATGTTTCATTTACCCATTCTACAAATGTTTGTAGACAGATCAAACATGGCCCCTGCCCTGCTAAAGCTAGCCCTTAAGGGGAAGGCAGTAAATCCTACTCCATCTTTTGTTTGTTTTGTTTTTGTTTTTTCAAGACATGGTTTCTCTGTGTAGCCTTGGCTATCCTGGAACTTGGCCCTGAACTCAGATCCGCCTGCCTCTGCCTTACAAGTGCTGGGATTGAAGCTGTGCACCACCACTGCCCGGCTCTATTTTTTAAATATTCTGTTCTGCATCACTGTCTCCCACAACAGCTCCTTTATATTCCTGCCTATCACTGAACAGACTTAGAGTCATTTCAGGTTACCACGTGTCAGGCCCAGACACTCCCAATTGGAGCTCTGCAGTGGTTCCCCATGCTCAGGATTAAGGCTGTGCAAGTAGCCTCTCGGGGATGCAGCCTCCCTTCCCTGGTCTTCTGCATGTTGTGCTCTTCCCCCAGCGTGGGGCCTTTGTATATTACCTTTGGACTACAGTAGAAGATCCTATCCTATCCTGACATTCTTCCCAAGTCTCGAGTAGTACTCCTCAGCCACCACCTTTTCTTCCTCTGGGGACTGCTATGCCTATGTGTGTCTATAGTCTGTTCCTCCAAAGATAGTGTGAACCCCGTAAGGCAGAGGATCTACCTTGCTGGTCCCATGTAGTCCCAGTAAGCAATGAGTGAGAATTGGGGAGGGGGGCTGTGGATGGGGCCTCATCTCCCCCTCCAGACACAGTAGGTCAAGGGCAGGACTTGGAAACATCAGGAGCCTTATGTGTGTTCATTATCTGATACAAGATAATACAGCCGAGGATGACCCCAAGGGCAGGCTGAGGCTGAACAGCCCTTCAGAGCCTTGGGTATTTGCTGAGCATGGAACCCCCCAGCACCTCTGCAGGGAGAGTGCAAAGTGCTCCTTTTGCTTACTTTAACAGAACTTTATGTTTGTAGAGCTGTTTCGGCTCACAACAGCACTAAATGGAAAGGACAAAATTTCCCATATTTACAACCTCCCCAATGTCGATGCCCCCGGCAGAGTGGGACATCTGTTACAGTGGAAGAGCCTAACTGACAGTCATCACTCCCAGAGTCTGCCATGCACAGGAGGGTTCTGTGAGCGCATCCAGCTGGGTGATGGCACATGTCCACCTTTGTGGTTGCACCAGAGTTGCATCCCTGCTCTGCGGGGCTCTGTGGGCTCCACTGTGGTGAGAGAACAGCAGCCCCCTCTGTCTACAGTGCTGGCCTACATGCAGCTGCTAGAAGACTACTCAGAGCCACAGCCCTCCATGTTCTACCAGACACCGCAGAGCGAGCACATCTACCAGCAGAAGAACAAGATGCTCATGGAGGTCTATGGCTTCAGCGACTCCTTCTGCGGCAGTGACTCCACGCACGAGCTGGCCCCCCCACCCGCTCTGCCCCCCAAGCAGCGGCAGCTGGTAAGCAGTTCCCCATCTGTGTCCTTGGCACTGCTGCAGGTGACCAGAGCGGTCCTGCTGGGGCCAGGCTGAACCTGCTTTTCATACATTAGATGTGTTCAAGTCATTGTGTCCCACATGGTGCCCCCAATTCCCCCCCAGATACATTGCCATCTTCCCTGGGGGCAGAGGGCCTCTCCAGAGAAGCCTGTGTAGCTGGGGCAGACTTGTGCTCGGAATGTTTGATTTCTCTACTGACAGTCTCTGTGTCTTTCCTTTCTTCTTTGCCTCTAACATAGACCTCATAGACAGGAGGGACTCAGTCAAAGCACAGAGCACTGTCTGTATGCAGCCATCTGTGGACTTGACTTCCATAATGGGCCTAACTGTATGGAGTGAATTCCATCCTGGTCCTGGCCAGGGATGGCCCCATGGGAACAAGTTCCACTGAAGCAGAATGGCTTCAGATAGAGACACTTTGTGCTGCAAACCCAGCAGTGTCCTCCTTTTCACACCTCTGTGATGGATCCCCCCTGGCGTGCACACTCACCCGGGCAGCAGACCACTGAACCTGCCAATGCTTCTTTGTTCTCCTTGCTGCTGGTACACACTGGGCTTCAGGGTCAGAGCCACTGTTCCAACCAAACTCTGCAGAGCCGAAGTCTTAATCTTTGCAGAGTTGGGTGGGCTGCTTTACTACTTTGCTGGCCAGTCAGTCCAGTTTCTGGCTAGAGAAGGGACATGCATGGCAAGCTAAAGCCCTTTTCTGTGAGAGGAAGTAAGCCCTGTTTACCTTGTAGTGCCTAGGGCTTGGCTTAGCCTCAGGCTTCTGAGCTGTTCAGCCTTTGCAGGCCATAGCCAGGCAGCTCAGCAGGGATTACTTCTCCTGAGAAGCTCTCGGCCTGAGAGAAGAAAGATTGAACACTTGGGATCTGTGAACCTGGAGTCCCAGCCCTGTCCATGGTACTATGCCACTCTGCAGTTGTTTCCCAGATCTTCTTTATGAGACTAGAAATGTGAACCTGGGACCACTGCTGACCAGTCCTTACTGAGGTTGCTCATCCATGACCTGTGAGTTGCCCTTGAGCATCTCTATGCTGGACAGTCCACAGACTCCGAACAGCTAGAGGCAGGTTCCTCACATGCATGTAGAACAGAACTATTCCAAGGGTGTAACAGGAGGCCGGCTGTCCTACCATGCAGTGGGGTGGGGGAGAGATCAGCTAGTTAAGGACCTCCCCAGGCAGGTTCGGGTATACACAGCCCTCATCATAATTCCTGATCTCTCCAAGAGATCTCCAAAGAGAGGCTGGGAACTAGAACTTATACCCAGGCCACAGCTATCCAAAGACCTAGAAGTCAAAGCCCAGCTCCAGGTGAGCCCTGGCCTACCACAGGACAGGCTGTGCTAGTTGCTGGTTCTGTCCTGTCTTCAGCACACACATACAGGAGCTGTGCACATCTTACACACAAATGTGGTAGCAATTACACTTACAGCAGTAGACAGGACTTGCAGTGCTGTGTGCATGGAACTTCGTGTAGTCCTCCCCCCAAACGTACACAGAAGGTGCAAGAGTTCATCACAGTTTCCACCAGGCTCTTTAAGAAATGCCCAAGCTGGATGGTGGTGGTGCACACCTTTAATCCCAGCATGCGGGAGGCAGAGGCAGGTGAATCTCTGTGAGTTCAAGGCCGACCTGGTCTACACAACTAGTTCCAGGACAGTCAGGACTATTACACAGAGAAACCCTGTCTCAAAAAAAAACAAAAAAGAAAGAATGGCCTAAGACCAGCAGCAGGTGGTCTCTGATGGGACCCAGATTAAAGCACAGGTGGACTGACTCTCTGAGCTCTGAGGTCAGAATGACCATGCAGGTCTACTCCACTCTAAAGAGTTCAGGGTGCTGGGTCAGCCCAAGTCTGTGTGGCCTCAGCCCACTTGTCCTCTGCAGTCTTCTGAAAGCTGATACTAGAATCTCCTTCGGCAGCCTTTGGCAGAGTCAGGACTCCCCTCAGCATATTAGACCCCACAGCTATACTGCTTATGCTGACCATTCTCTGCTTTCTCCTCCTCCCTGCCTTCTCTTCCACCCTCTGCCCCAGCAGGCCTCCTATGCTGCTTCTTCCTTCTCTGTCTCCTACTGTGTCCAGCAAACTAAAGTGGCCTTCACCCCCGAGGACGGCAGTGCCGCTCAGGGCCTCAGTGTGTCCGTGTCTAACTCCTTTCTCAGCCGGCACAGCAGCTTGCCTGTGCCCTCGGTGAGTCATTCCCTCCCTGCTCTTCACTTGGAAACTTGTACAGTTAATGCCTGAAGCCTCCCGGACCATGCTGTTCCCATTACCAGTCCTGTCCTTCTGCAGACCCTTGCCTGTCCACAGGAAATAATCTGAATACTTGATTCCCTGGGCCTTGGGGACTGTAGTTGGGGGTGGTATGGGAGTGGAGGTGTGGGCTGTCCTGTCTGGAGCTTGGCAGTGGCACAGAGCACAGCCATTTCTGCTTTTGTGTTCTGGTTTTCCTGGGGCAGTGTTTAAGGGGGGGTAATCCTCACATAGAGAGCAGGCATTTGGGTGCGAGAGTAATGGTTGTTGGGTGCCTCTGCTTACCTCGTGCTATGTAAACAGCCAGAGTCCTATGCCTTTGCCCAAGGTTCAGATAGGAGGATGGTGTGCTAATCTGCCCAGGCAGACATCTTTGGGACCTAGACTGGGACTACTGGGCTGGCTTGTCACTGCTGCTGGGCTGGTCTAGGCTTGTTCTTGTAGTGGCTGGCAGGGTTCCAAGGAAAAAAATGGAAAAGCATCAGGCACCCTGTGGCCAAAGCTCAGAACAGGCGCAGGGTCACCACATGGCAGCACTCAATGGGGTCACTTGTTGGAGACAAGGAGACCCTGCTCCTGAAGGGGGGAGGTCCTGCCTGACACCTTGACACAGGCCAGTGTGGGGAGGACTAGACCAATCTGTGGACAGCTCCATGGTAACACACAAAGAGACCTAACCTCCTGGAGTCTACATCTGCCGCAGAGCCGAAGCAGCCCTCTCTCCTCCCGTGATCTTCTCCACAAGGCGCAAAGGGAAGGATGGAGCCAAGCTCACTTCCCTGGAAACAGCTTGTGCTCAAGTATTGACTTCTTTCTGGGCCTCAGTCTTCTCAGGAGTCAAAGTGTGATTGAGAGAACCGTATCAAATCACGTGAAGCACCCGGTGTACATGGGAAGCTTACATGCCCTCGAGTTCTGGGCTCCAGTCTTGTCCTGCTTCTCACCTTGTGCTCAGGTGTAAAGCAGTGGCTTCACCTACCCACCTCTCATTTCCTCCCTGAAAAGTTTGGATAGGTGACTGTAAAACTTGCCCAGGTTCCAAGTTGTTTTTGTCTGGTGTCCACCTTTGTCTAGGGTTTGCAATTCAATGCCCAGAGCCTTCAGGAGGACCTTATAGCTCAGAGACTTCCTTCTCATAGTGCTCAGCAGTGCTGGGTATATAGGACAGGGTAAGTTACCTCTGCCCTACCACACGGGTAGCCTGGTTCCTCAGAAGGCACCTCTAGAAAGCTCCCTTCACCAAGCTTTCAGAATTTGGTTTTAGACAACCCTAGCCCTTGACTGACACACACACACACTCACACTCACATATGACTAGTTTCTGCTTACTCCTTCTGAGCTGTCAGTGGAGCACCATAGATGAACTGTCTGCTGCAGAATCGCAGAACATTCAAGGGCAGTTTCTTAGGGCTGGGTCTGAGTGGGTCACCGTTGTGGAATGTTGAGGCATTTTGCATTTGTGACTCTGTATTCTTAGCTCCAGCTCCAGGAAAGAGTCCAAGGGGCCACACTAAAAGGATGCATTATTTCAATAAAAGAAACCATGAGTAATGGTTTAAATGCTTGGAGTGTGTGTCACTTAATAGGTAGAACCCAGGGAAGTGATTTAGTGTCATGCCAGGCCTTCACATAGTCACTGGTTGATTCTAAGATGAGCCTAGACATGAGGTTCCGCACTGTGATGAGAGCAAGTGTGGGTTAGCTGCAAGAAGGGTAGCCTCATGCCTGAGAGGGGCTCATGGTTCAGTAGGGACAGTCAGATAAGCTAAGAGAGACTAGGCTAAGCCAAGGTGAAATCAACCAAAAAAAGACATCAGGAGTCACAGTAAAAAGACATGGGGAGAGAAAGAAGTTGGTTAGCATAAAAGGACAGTTGGTGTCTGAGAGACAAATGACAAGGAAAGAAGTCGAACATGTTGCAAACCCAGGGCCTTGCTTCAGGGATGGTGGCCAGGAAGCCTAGGAGCCATTCTGAAGAGCCATCTAGAGCATAAGCACAGGGACTGTGCTCACAAGGGTGGACTAAAGAGAATGACAGTGCCAGCTATCCCATGTGTCTGTAGGACCACACAAGGAAAGCCAGATCCCAGCTTCCTTTGTTCAGCATGGCCCTTGGTGTCGGCTGAGCCTGGAATTTGGTCCCTAAGTGGGCTGCAGCCTCAGCTACTAGGCACAGTGTTAGCTTCCAGCCCATAGCATCCTATGCTTTCCTGCTGATCTGGGCATCACTCCCAAAGACTTGAACAACAGCCAAGAAAATTGTATATCTTCAGGGTCATTAAAACCTGCTTGGCAACAAAGGTGCTGAAAGAAGTGAGGAGGAGACTAAAGGAAGAAGTGTGGGAAGCCAGGAAGCCTTTGCCGAAGCTAGGCTGCAGCTGCCTGCCCTCATACCTATGGCCTCATCTCACCTGGTGAGCCTGCTGTGTACATGTGTTTGAGAGGTAGTCTCTCTGCCTTTCCCAAGCTACCAAGCTCCCTAAGACTTCAGATTTGGAGCCGGGCAGTAGTGGTGTACGCCTTTAATCCCAGCACGTGGGAGGCAGAGACAGGCGGATCTCTGTGAGTTCGAGGCCAGCCTAGTCTACAAGAGCTAGTTTCAGGACAGGCTCCAAAGATACAGACAAACCCTGTCTCGAAAAAACAAAACAAAACAAAACAAAAAGGCAAAAAAAGAAAAAGACCTTCAGATTTGGTTCCAGGCCCTTCTTCCTGTCCTAGTCTCTCCTCCATGGCTTTGTAGGTTCTGCTTACCTAGGAGCTGCATGGTGTGTCCTCATTGTAGCCTAGCTATGGAAATGGTCACCTTCCTCCCAGCCCTCCCCACACCTGTGTCACAGCCTTCCCCTTTGCATGGCTCCTCTCTGTCCTGAGCAGTATGAGTTTAGTTCATTGCCCTTGATCTGTAGTGACAGCTTTGAGACTCTTGGTGACCACAAGGGTGGCCACTCCCTCTGTATACTGTGGAGCAGGTTGTAAGGAATCAATCACCTCTCCCTTCCCCCGGATTGCCTTGTGCCCCTTTCTTTACTAGCATCCATTCTAGATCTTACCACCACCAAGACACCTTTTGGGATGCTAGACTCTGTTGACAGATTTCTTTCCTATCCAGTTCTGAATAAGTAAAGTAGCTAGGTGGTTCCATTAGCTTATGAGAGCTTATGTTTAAATGTCCATAATGATGCTTATGATTAAAACAAAAACCTTTGGGATTAAAAAAAGCTAAGTGTAGCCAGGCAATGGTGTCTCATATCTCTAATCCCAGCACTCAGGAGGCAGTGACAGGCAGATATCTGAGTTCTAGGACAGCCAGGGATACACAGAGAAACCCTATCTTGACACCCCTGAAACTACCCCACCCCCCAAAAGCTAAGTGTGTGTCATCATGGACCCCAGTGTTTTGAAAAGGGCTTTAAAGCAGCTGCTATCCCATTCTGGACTTAGACAGTTCCTTCTCCAAGCAGTTGGATCCAGATTTTGGGGCTTCACACGTTTCCTTCAATGAAGACCCAAGCCTCATAGAAACACTTGGCTTCTGTGTTATTATAGATAAAGCCAGAGCCACCTCCTGAGATGTAGGACTGGCTTCTTACAACTCCACCACTGTTCCTATGTCTCTCCTGACTGTGAGCAGTCCCTGAGAATTCACCCAAAAGCCATCCCAGACACCATGGGCACACCACCTGGTCTAAACACCAAACAGGAAGGAGGGAGATGAAAGAGAAAGAATAGGAGAATAAGGGTGGGCAGGAAAGGGCACTGCCCATGATGGGGCACAAGACAGGCTCAAACTACTTTGCATATCACAAGCCACCCTTGCTTGTCCTATCTCATCTTGCCTTTACTGACTTCCTGCCCTAAGCTAAGCTAAATCACTCTGACACCTGAGAGGGAGGGATGTGGGTGGTGGAACCCAATAGCCCAAGGGCAAAGAGATGTTGTTCAGAGCCATTTCCCTCCCAGTTTGTTCCCTGGGCCTGGCTTCATGGGTTTTAATGAAAAGTTCCTGGCATTATTACCAACAGGGGGTTTCCCCTTGTGGGGAAACCTGTTCAGTGGAAAACCACTTCATAGACCCCCTGACTCGCTGACTGGAGTTCGGCAATACAATACAAGCCCAGATCTGATGTCCCAGGGTCTATTTTCGTGCAGCCTTGTGTCTTCCACTAGGCTCTTAAGTTCCCTGAGGCCAGTATGTAGCAGGTAGTGAGTGAATATTCACTCCTGTCTCACTTCACCACTTCTCTGTTCTGTGAGTAGCTTTACAAACACCATGTGTGCCCATGTTCATCATCCACACAGCCCCCAGGTCCTTCCGGGGCTACAGATCCTTTCATCTGGACCTGGCACATTCTCTCCCATCTGCTGCCACGACCACACCCTTCCCTGTTCTCCCATGCCCCACTTCTGTGGTGAAATGCTCCCATCCCTGCAGTACCAGGCCCAACACTCACATGGTCTTCTGAGGCTGCAGCCAGTCCTTGAAATAAGCCATGGGCCCTGCAATGATCTCACCTTATGCTTCTCTGTCCTTATAGAAACCCCCAGGCTACTGCAGGCCAGCATTTGCCAAGTGCACACGCAGACTAGACCCTGCTCTGCCCCTCCCAGAGCCTCCTAGAAAGACCGACTTCCTGCAGACCTGCATGCCTCCTATGTCTCTCTCACCTGAAGAGAACCCACTGTATACATTCCCAGCTCAGAAAAGGGAGGGCAGGACCAGGCTGCCTCACCTTGCTGGGTACAAGGGAGTAGAATAGAGCCTGACTTGGAGCCACAGGTCAATGCTCCTTGCCTCGGACTTTCACAAGCTGTGCTTCTAACATAACTATTCCACCCTCACCCTACCCCCTTTGCTGGAGTTCTAGGCTTACTGTTGTCATCTATGCCCCCAACATTTTGGCAGGTCAGGACTCTGGGACCAGCCCAGGACACAGAATGTTGCTGTAGCACCCTACTTCATCTGATACCAAAGAGTCCAGCTTCCAGGAAGGTCACGTGATGATATGATCCCTGAGGGCACTGTTCCACATGGGTGGATATTGCCTTTCTTCCTTTGTCACACTGCCTGACCTCCTGTCCAGGACCTCCCTTACAGATCTGTGACCAAATATTCTTCCCGTTCAGGAGATGGGGACACCAAGGCCGAGAAGGCAAATCGTCCGCTTGCAGTCTCAGGCTCGAGCCAAGGTTAGAACTCAGATCCCCTTCATAGAGAGTACAGTGTTAAATTGGTGTTCATAAGCTATTTTTTGGCCAAATAAATACTGAGACCCAGTGTAGCTGATCAGAGATGCCTCTTGGCTGGCTTTGGAGGTGCACATGTTTCTCCTTTGTGTTGTCAAGCATTGCTGAAGGTAGCTTCCAGATCTAATGAGAGTTCTAAAGACATGTTAGAGGTTGCCAAAGCCTCAAGCACATGAGAATAGTTCCCCCAATTGCTGGACTGAGCGAAGCTCCCTTCTAGTCAGCATCAAATCTTAGAGCTGAGGCCATTCAGGTTGAATTGTAGTAAGCACACCAGCCTTTCTGAAGTACACTTGGGTTTGGGAGGCAATGTGGCAGAACCAGGACCTTCACAGGAGCTTTTGAGCCATGGTTTTTCAAAATAAATGCACCAAGAAGTTTGTTTTAATGGGGAGAGGGTGTTTGGACATAGCGTGATGCTAATGTCACCCTTCTTGGTGGGGTCAATGCTTGTGTCACTGCCTCTATTTGCCAGGGACAAAGACGAGTAGCCTGTAACAGGTTTCATGTCTAGAGGCTCCTGGCATCAGCTTTGCAACCCGACATTTGTCATTGCAAACTGTAGTTCCTGTTATTAGCAAAAGAGCCTCAAATGAGAATCACTTCTGGATAAGATAGCCCCGAGTTAGGCTTTGGTAAATGTGATGATGGGAGCAGGGAGTGGGAAGCAGTGTCACCCCGGGCCCTTCCTGCCTGGCACCCTGGACATGATCATATCTCATCTCCCAAGGAGCCATAGCAGTCTCCCCAGGTGACTGCTGGGTGCTTTGTAGCAACTGAAGCTTGGCTTCCTACCTAGCCTTCTGCTGGCTGTGCTGCATGCTGCTGGCCACCTTGCTGAAGGCAGTGTGCTCTGGGCCCAGGACCACTGCTGAGCTCAACACCCAGGGAAAGTCCAAGGAAACATTCCCAAATCGAAACAACTTCCTGTGACCGTGTTAGTGGTCTTTTTAAAAAGCTGCTGTATGGTGACTTATCCATATTTCTTTTCTTTCCATCTATCTACTTTGTTTTATTGAGACAGAGTTTCTCTGTGTAGCCTTGAGTGTCCTGAGACTCAGTCTATAGACCATGCTGGCCTTGAACTCAGAGATCCACCTGCTTTTGCTTCCTGAGTGCTGGGACTAAAGGGTGTGCCACCACCTCCCAGCTCATATCCATATTTCTAAGAACATCTAAAACCTAGCCATCCTGAGCATGTTTGATGCGGGGATGACATGCAGCAGCACAGTGAGTCTGCTTATTATCATTGCAGCTATCTATCTTGCTGCCATACATGCTGGATCAGAGCTGGCCTGTGCTCCAGCTCTCACTACTGACTACTGATATGCAGGCTGCCCCTCACATCCTAGCTGCCTGGCCACCAGAGAATTAAGCTGCCCTGCTTTCCTGCCAAGGCAGCACAGGCTCCATCCCCTGACATTTTTTTATGCCAGTACTAACATAGAAAGTGTCACTGGAGCTTGACCAGCATAGGGTGGCTCTGCCTTTAATGAATTGGCTACAAGCAAACGTAGACCGTTTCCCATCAGCCTCCACCATCTTTTTTACTACAAAAATCAGTATTCTTATGAGCATTTCTTTTCAGAAGAGGCGACTGCTGCTTCCATCTTTTTTACATGACAGTCAGGGCTTTGCTGTCTGCATTCATCCCTGGCTTATGTTACCTGCCCAGCACCAGCATCATACAATGCTCAGTGGAGGATCCCTCAGCAGATCAGGACACATAGGTGAACATCACTGCCCAGATCCTCAAGTGCCCTTCGGCACTGTCCAACCCTGGAGCTAGCACCTCTCTCCTGGTGCTCATTTACCTGGCACCACTCTGTTTCCAGACAAGAGCCCTGAGTGTTCTAGAATCCTCAACCCAAACAGCCTTTCTCAGGCTATAAATACAAATTCCTGCTGCACAGGGATCTCAGAAACAAAACCAAGCACTCCCCAGATCCAAAAATAGACATCAGGCTGCCTTGGGGCGGGCGACTGTGTGATGGCCATCTGTGCCCTTCTGCCAACGCTGGGGATGAGCATGATCCTGAAGGGCCTGACAGAAGCAGGGCCTGTGGAAACAGTGTGATGCTGAGCCCAGCCCCCAGCACAGTTTCTGGAATCTGGAGAGCCACCCAGAGCAGCCCAGGGCCAACAATGCTTTATGGTGATTGGAGAGCCTTCTCTGGCACGTCCCACCCTTGGAAAGGTACTTCTCAAGCTTGGCTCTTGTCCCAGCATGACTGCATAACTGGAATGCCTGAGCAGTCTAGGAGCAGGGGCTGAAAAGGAGGGAGACATCCAGACCCCTTTGTCCTAGAGACTCAGCCTGTTCCCGCCCCTTCTTTTCTATTGACCCATCCCCATTCACTGCAGGACTGCTGCCACGGGCCTGGCAATGTTCTAGATACCTTAATTATTAATAAAATCAGCCAATGTGTGATATACCTATCACCCCAGCTATTTGGGAGGTTGAGGGTGGAAGATTGTAAGTTCCAGCCCAGCCTGCAACATATTAAGGGATCCTTTCTCAGAAAACAAAAATGGAGCCAA
The DNA here is from genome assembly GCA_001685095.1 of Ellobius talpinus. Classification (NCBI taxonomy): domain Eukaryota; kingdom Metazoa; phylum Chordata; class Mammalia; order Rodentia; family Cricetidae; genus Ellobius; species Ellobius talpinus. The sequence goes on from LOJH01009577.1 coordinate 42,381, forward strand.
GCAGTGGTGGCACAAATCTTTAATCCCAGCTCTCAGGAAGCAGATGCAGGCAGTCTCTGTGAGTTCGAGGCCAGCCTGGTCTACAGAATGAGTTCCAGGACAGGCTCCAAAGCCACACAAACCCTGTCTCCAAAAAAAAAAGAAGAAGACCTTGAGAGATGGCTCAGCAGTTAAGAGTACTTGTTGCTCTTGCAGAGGGCCAAGTTGGAGTTCCAGTACCCACTTGGCAGCTCACAACTGTCCATAACTCCAGTCATAAGGGATCCAATACCCTCTTCTGGACTCTGCAGGAAACACCATACACATAAAGTAAATAGAAAAAAAAAGAAAGGAAAAAGAAAAGCATGCAACTATTTAAAATAAATAAATAAAAACATTATCTGGGTATAGTGGTACACAACTGTAGTCCAGCACTTGGGAAATTGAGACAAGATTACAACCTGAGCTACATAGCCTGACCCTGTCTCAAAAAGAAAATTATACAGGGATCTGACAAGATGGCTCAGTAGTAGCCAGGCAAGGTGACTCACACCTTTAATCCCCACACTTAGGAGTCAGAGGCAGATAGATCTCTATGAATTCAAGATAAGCCTGGTCTGCATAGTGAGTTCCAGGCCATTGAAGACTACATAGTGAGACCCTGTCTCCCTCCACAGACACACACATCAAAAAAAAAAAAGATGGCTCAGCAGGTCAAGGTACATGCCATCAAGCCTGATGACCTAGTTGCATCCCTTGGAGCCATGTGGTGGAAGGAAAGAACCAGTTCTGACCTCCACATATGCACCGTGGCCTGCTCATGCTTATACACACATAAATAAGTAAATTAAATGTAATTTTAGATTTTGCTTAATTATAATGTATCTATTCCTGAGCATCTGTTGGTCCAGCAGACACGTGTTGCCTTCTGTAAGGAACTTCAGCCCTAGTATTTGAATGACTTCTCTGCTCTTGGGGGCAGAAAAACAGCTGGTGTTGAATATGGGCCTGTTGGACTAGCCATGCTGAGATCTGGTAGGACATGAGACTATAACTGTCCTCTGAGAGAAAGGTTGTCCTTTCCACCCCATTTGGGAGGGGGTGTCGTTTTTTGAGACAGGGTTTCTACATAGCCCTGACTGTCTTGGAATTCCTGTGTAAACCAGGCTAACCTGAAACTCAAAGAGATCCACCTGCCTCTGCCTCTGCCTCTGCCTCATGAGTGCCATGCGCTGGAGAGATGGTTAAGAGCACTGACTGCTCTTCCAGAGGTCCTGACTTCAATTCCCAGCAACC
>LOJH01009578.1:2913-29116 GCA_001685095.1 Ellobius talpinus
GCATTCATGCCAGCAGCACATTGTATGCAGAATAAATAAATCTTTAAAAAAAAAAAAAAGAAAAGAAAAAATAAAATTAGGCCAGGCAGTGTTGGAGCATGCCTTTAATACCAGCACACGGGAAGTAGAGATAGGTGGATCTTTGAGTTCGAGGCCAGCCTGGTCTACAGAACGAGTTCCAGGACAGCTCCAAAAAGCTACAGAGTCTCGAAAAACAAAACAACAACAATAAAAGAAAAGATAATTAAGGTAGCAGGATGGGATCAAGAGGGAGAAAGATCGTTTATGAGACTTGCAAGAAAGCAGCAGAGTTACAAGTCCTGACTACTTAGTTTCTTAGTTGGATTCTTCAGCGGCTCGGTTTTCTCATCTAATTCAAAGTGGTTGAGTTATAACCATAGCGCAGTGCAGGTTCTGAAGTCTGTTTTAATACATTGCCGTAGTGTCAGTAGGACTTGGCAGTTAATTGGATGCTAAATATGGAGGTTCAGAGCCAGCCTAAATAGGAAGCCTTAATACTACTACAGTCTAACTGGGTGTTCCTGGCCTTGTCTAGTGGTAGGCAACACTGGGGTCTTTAAAAGTAGGAGGTCTAAGTTCAAGTTGATCTTTCTCCTAGACTACTCGGGACACTGGGGATGGACAGTACCGTGACAGCGAAGTCAGACTCACTGTTTGGAGAGAAAGAGCCTGGGGGTAGGACTGGGTGTGTATTTTGGAGGGCACCGGGTCACAGAATTGTTAGAAGCACCTGAGCTAACTTTGTGGAAGCAGAAGTGTCAAGCATGCAAGCCAGTTTCCTGGGTTATAGCACAGAGTGTTTTATGTTGGAAGAGGAGAGCGAAAGGCTGCGTGCCCAGCAACTGTACTGCCTCCTGGTATCGCCTGGGCACCTTGTGGTGGAGAGTAGGAGGGAGTGACAGGGCTGCCGGAAGGCAGGGGTTCCAGAGGGAGGCGGAGCTGGCCTAGTGCAGAACACCTTCCCAGAGCTCCACTCGGGTGTGCGAGCGGTGTGAGTGCTAAGAATCAACCCTTAGGATTGCGCTCTTTGCACCTTCGTTTTCAAGCAAGCTGCAGGCTTGGTCTCGGCCCTAGAAACCGGATAGGCCTCGCTGTGCGCTCTCAACCTAACCGGCGGGGGAAGGGAGCTGCTTCTAGTCCCGCCCTTGCGCTGTTTTGCGTCTCTGCGCCTTTGTTTGAGTGGTAGGCGATTCGACCAATGTAAGTGTGGGGCGGGCAAGCGCATCAAGTTAGGTTGCGCAGAAGGAGGGGATCTGGTGCTGGAGAGACAGCGAGAAGCGAACCGGCTCGACGGCCACCGCAGGTAAAGCCACCTTTGCCTCCCATCGGGGTGAGGTGCAGGCCCCTTTCTCCTTCGGGGCTTGCTAGACCTCTCAACCTGCAGCCTGCGTCCTAACGTTGCTTCTTCCCCAGGCATCACACCCCCACCCCCACCCCCCGCATCTTCCCATCTTGACCATCCCCACTTCGGAGGGTGCCCCCGATAGCTCCCTCGCTTAAGTGCATGTACTTAACTCCATTTGGGGGATCTAGTTGGCCTGAAATCTCCCGCCCGTGCCTGTGCCTGCCTCTGCCGTATGGGCCTTACTGGCACCAACCCCGGCAGTAAGAACAGGTAATGTACCCGACCCCCCTTCCCACCCCCACTTTCAGTAGCGTTTACCTTTTCATCAATTCTACTTCCTTCCCTTTCCCCGTATGAGTAACATTAATTTCTACAGTTTCCCTCTTGGCCTCTGAAAAATACATGCTTTTAGGTTTCATGGTTGGCTATTTAGCTTTCCCAGTTTTTAACGAGGTGCTCCCTGTTACCAGCCATATTTGCCCCCAAATGTCTACTCCGGTAATTTGGGTATGCTTTTTCCTATAGCGATTAGAAAACAGAAACAGTTGCCACTCATTTGACAGAATGGTGGAGACAGAGAAAATGGCCTAGGCTCTCGACTTATTTGAGGAAGCCTGAGTGGCTCCAAGTTATTAGCTTCATTTCTTGTGTTCTGTGTCCTTCCATCCTCATCATTCTTTGACCCTAACTTGTGATCTTATTCACTTTGAGTGTCTATTTCTCATTTATCTTTAAAGTTTGAGATTCTCCGAGTCTCCCAAATGTTTCTATGGCATAGTTTTTTAGTGTTCCCTGCTATAAATTACTGGGTTATTTTTTGTTTCGTCTTTTTAAATGTTATGTACATTTTATTTTCAAGGTATTTCTTGTTTAAATTAAACTTCCCTTATTCATCCTGTGTTTTAATATGTCTCTAACTCAATCTCCTGGAAATGATACAATTTTGAACCTATTTCCAATAAGGTTCATGCTTTGAAGTAAAAAAAAAGTTTATTTTCTGAATCTTTGGGCGTAGAGGTTAGGTGGACATGAGCAGGCTTTCTAAGACTGTATACTACCGAAAAGAGTCAGTGTTGCTCAGTATGGCATTTGTTCATTGAGAAATCTACAAATGGAGAATCTGTGCCTATAGTTCAGTTTATATAATTTATCTGTTAGGTGATGAAAGGTGTCTACTGCAGTATTTCTCTCGCATCGTAAACAGTAAACTATGGTAAATGCCCTTTGGGGATGATGTGCGAACTCTTACCCCAGCCCAGAGATACTAGTGACTTTTTTCATGCTCTTTTTTTTCTACTGATGTCAGTTCCTTTGCCCAGTGTCTTTTACAGATCCTTACTGGTCAAGATTTTGTCCACTTGTACTGACAATAATAGGAAGGAAGTATAAGTGCAATTACAGAATCGTGATACTAGGTGCACATTTAAAAACTACACTTCCCACCCTACCCCATGATAGCCTCTTCTCAGTGTGCGTACCTTCCTTCCACACCCTGTGGCAGTCACTATTTTGTTGAAAGACATGAAGATTTTGGGGTAGATGAGTAGAATAGAATTAAAATACAGTGTGATGAGACAGACAAGCGATAGAAATGGGCAAGGCTATGGCAAAACACAAGGATCAGGGAGTTGGAGCGCCGAGGCTCCAGAAGTACAAGAATGGTATTGAAGGTGGCGAGGCCTAGAGCACCGGTGTGGGGACTTCTGGGAAGAAGGGAGCTCTGAGAAGACACAGACGACACTGTCCTGGTGACCTTGAATTTCAATTGAACTTTTTTTCCTTCTCCACTTTCAACCCCCGGGATTTGTATCATGAATCTATATATTAATTTTGATTATGGAAAGTGATTAAGTGCAACCACTAAATCCTGGCTTTCCTTTAGGGTACATGCAAGTGCTTCTTCTCTTTAGGGCAATGGTAGGTGAAGACAGCATTTTCCTTCTTAGTAACACAAAGTCTGATATCACTTTATTATCTAGATAGTTTTACCTTAAAACCTGTAGAACATCCATTTTTTGTTTTACCAGGGTTCAAGCTGTAGAAAGAGAATTCATGCAGTGTGTCAGATGGTAAACTAAGCTATATATTGGTGCAGGCAGGATGATCCACATGTAAAGGAGTAGAGCAATGAAGAAAGTTAGAGGTATAGGGAGGCTTGAACTTGTGAAAATCCAGGATGTTTAAAATGGGAGTCAGAGAATCTGGAGCTAGGCTTAAAACCTCACAGTGGAGCAATTGACTACAGGTTAGTGGTTGAGAAGTAGTAATACTTTATTGTGGGATTGAGTCAGTTGCCAGGGTTTGAGGCAGGGTTATTTTTGAGACATTCTTGCTATGTAACCTTGGCTGGCCTGATTCTCCCTCTGAGATCAGTCTGTCCTCAAACTCATAGCAGTCCTTCTGCCTCAGCCTCTCAAATTCTGGGGTTGCAGGGTAAGCCACCATACCTGGGGAGACTTTCAAGTTGTTGAATCTAGACTGACAAGTAGAAAGCAGAAATAGCAATGGCTACAATCTTAGCACTCAGGAAGCTGAGGCAGGTGGATTGTTTCAAGTTTGTGGACAGCCTGGGCTACATAGACCTTATTTTAAAAAAAAGAGTAAGATTGGGCGTGGTGGCACCTTCTGGTTCATACCTTTAAACCCTGCATTGATAGGCAGAAGCAGGCAGATCTTTGAATTTGAGGACCCCCCAGGGCTACACAGAGAAGCCCTGTCTACAAAGAAACAAAAAGTAACTATTTCAAGGAAACCCTCACCTGGTCTAGTGTGCCTGACTGAGTCTTTTTTGTCTTAACCCTCATGCTTAAGCCCACACTAAAACTCTGTATTTGGCCAAAAAGAGATTTGGGAAACAAGGACTAAGATAATACACTGATTTTTAAAGCTTAATAATTGAGTCACATGCAGTGAAATAGTTGAGGGGGAAAAGTTCAGTTACTGTTTCTTATTAAAAAGTACCATCTTTATTCCAGTCTGGTAGTGCAGACCTGTAACACAGCTCCTTTGAAGGCTGATGTAAAGAGAGTCAAAGCCTGCTTAGTCTACTGAATAATTTCAAGGCCAGACTATACAACTTAGTGAGACACTGTCTAAACAAAAGGTAAAGTGAGGGGCTGCATGGGTAAGAGCTCTTCCAGAGCACCTAGGTTTGTTTCCCAACTCCCACGTGGAAGGAAGCTCACTTCTGCTAGTAACTTCCAGCTCCAGAAGATCTGATGTCCTCTTCTGTCTCTGTAGGCAACACAGGCAGGCATGCAGTGCAGTGCATACATGGAAACAAAAAACATACAAAAATTTTAAAGAAATAAATATTTTTGAGACAGGTCTCTCTATATAGCCTTAGATGTCATGGAATTTGCTGTGTAGACCAAGCTGGCCTGGAAAGCACAAATATCCTCCTGCCTCTGCTTCCCCAGTACTGAGATTAAAACTATGCTGGGCCCAAAATAAAAATTTGAATTAAAAAAATAAAAAGGTGAAATTAACTCTGTGGTGATGTTCTTAGTTGGCATCCTCAAAGCCCTGAGTTCAGTTACCAGTACTGCAAAATGAAAAAAGAAATTTCTGAACAAAGTGACACATGCTTATAATCCTGGCCTTTGCAAAGGATTGCCAAACCCAGAGCCAGTTTAGGCAGCACAGAGGACTATCTCATAAACACTTTTAAAAAGATCATTGCCAGAGTTTTACCCCTGACTGGGCGCAGTGGGAGTAGAATGAATAAACAAGTTATTGTGAAGTGTATACTATGTAGATTATTGTCAGTTAAACTTGTAGTAGTGTTTATGCTGGGACTACAGGCACAAGCCACCGTACTGTCCCTTGCTGTTGCTTTGTACGACATTTAGCTACAGATGCTTAGTGTAACTTCTGACCGCAAGTAGAGAAAAGATCATAGATGGCAAAATGGCATAACCAGGAAAAAAAAGTTGTTGAGACTTAAAGAAATATATAAAATTATTGAATAGGTTTTTCATTAAATCAAGAAATATGGATAAATGTGCTGATTACCATTTTGAGTAATTTGTGGACAAATATTACAAGTTGGAATGAGATGCTGGAATAGTTTGGCCAAAAATAGGAATTGATACAGATCTTGAGACTTGAAAAGATACCGTTATTGAAGCCGGGAAGAAATACTGATCTACTACATTGTTTTATAAGGATAGCTAGAAGCTGAGCCCACTGGTAGCACATACCTATTATCCCAACACTTGGGAAGCTGAGACAAAAGGGTTGTGAGTTTGAGACCATCCTGGGATAGGTTATATCTTTTGTTCTATGCTGAGACCTTGTCTTAAAAATAAAAAACAAGAACTCCTCAACCCTCCCACCCCCAGCAGACACGCACATTCTCACAGACACAAATACAGAGCATGAAACTTCTGTGAAAAAGTCTTTTTTGTCAGACCTACATTATATTTCCTGACATTTTTTATTTGATGTCTTCAGATAGCTAGGAAAAGGGATCTTATGAAGTAAGGTCTTCCTAGATTGTTATGACATTATATACTCTTTTAGAGTGTTTTATAAGGTTTATCATTATGGCTATGTGCATGCCATGGTAGATGTGTGTAGGTCAGAGGACAACTTTCTGGAGTCAGCTCTTTTCCTCTACCTTTATGTGGGTCCTGGGGATTGAACTCCCGTCACCTTCATCCACTGAGCCATCCCACTAGCCCAAGAGCAAACATCTTCTTCATATAAGTGTGTGTGTGTGTGTGTTTACTATGTGCTCGCCTCATGCCCACAAAGGCCAAAAGAGGACATTGGATACCCTGGGGCTGGAGTTAAGGATGATTTTGAGCCTCCATGCTGGAGACCCTGGGTCCTCCGAAAAAGCAGTCAGTGCTCTTAACTGCTGAGCCACCTCTCCTTTTCACGTGGTTGTTTAATTTCCTTTGTTTCCCCACTAGGATTTTCATAAACTTTAAGCCATAGATGTGAAATTTATCAACATATCATTTATGGGGCAGTTTTTTAAGATAGGAGGCTTTCACACTGTCTTATATATTGTGATTTCTGTGAAGACTGAAAAACTTATTCCAGTAATGTGAGTGAGTATTATCTTTAACTGTTTGTTGGATGGCTCCTGTGTGTGCTATCCTGCAGATTTCTTGGGGATCCACAGGGAAGTAAGACAGTTCCCATCATCAAGGATCTCTCAGGAGCTGGGTCATAATACATTATTCTAGAGATTATATCCTGAATAAGATCCATAATTGTTCACTTTTATGTATTTATGGTAATTTCTCACATGTTAGACAAGCATCTTGAGAACTTGGTAGTTTCTCTAACTTGCTCAAAGGAATGATTCGTACCTTTGTAGGATGTGGATAAGAAACTCAAGGTATATGTGCCTTAATAAGATATAATGCTGTAGCTATTTAAATCAAGTAGAAGATCAAGTCATCACAAATTGCTGAGTTAAAGAGCTTTGGGTGGGTAGTTTCTCTGCTGGAAGAGATTTGTGGAGTGGGGTGAAAGAGTGGAAGAGACTATGTTCCATGTAGATCCCACAGCATGACGGACATAAGAACTCCCCAGGTAGGATGTAGGATATGTACAGTAATGGTCAGGGGGAGAGCTGGGCGTGTGAGTTAGAACTGAGAGGCTAAGTATCTTGCAAACAAAGGTTTTTGTTGTTTTGTTTTTTGAGACAGGGTTTCTTTGTTTAACAGCCCTGGCTGTCTTCGAACTCGATTTGTAGACCAGGCTGGCCTTGAACTCACAGACATCCACCTACCTCTGCCTCCCATGTGCTGGAATTAAAGGTATGTACCACCATATCTGGCAAATATTTTTAATCTTAAATATAAGAAAGGCATTAAAGAAAACATCTGAAAATTCTGTGTATAAATGCTTAGTGGAATACTGTTAGAGAAAGTACACTGGCCTCAGCTCACATTGTGTTACGAGCTTGGTTACACATGGCTTGCTTTTTTACCAGTCATAAGTAGAAGTATCTGGACTGAAAGGAGAATTTATAACAATGGATCCAGAAACTTTAATCTACTTTTTTAGGTGTTCTTGCTACTTTTTAGAGTTGTGCCAATTTAACAGTTAGTAAATGTAAACTTTCTTAATATTATTTTAAAAAGATAATTGTTAAAAGAAATGAGCAGAAACAGGCTTAATGATTTTTTGTTTTTTCCCCACCCCTGATTAATGTTTTTTTATTATTTGTTAGTTTTTGTTTCTTTGGCTTTCGAACACAGGGCCTCACTGTGTAACTCTGGCTAGCTGTCCTGGAACTCATAGAGACCCTTCTGCCTCTGCCTTCCAGGTTCTGTGATAAAACTGTGTCACCACACCCAACAAGTTGAATATTCTTTTTTTTTTAAAAAAATTATTTTTTTATTTATTATGTATACAATATTCTGTCTGTGTGTCTGCCTGGCAGAAGAGGACATCAGATCTCATTTCAGATGGTTGTGAGCCACCATGTGGTTGCCGGGAATTGAACTCAGGACCTTTGGAAGAGCAGGCAATGCTCTTAACCATTGAGCCATCTCTCCAGCCCCCAAGCTGAATATTCTTGATAGAAACTTCAAGGTGTAGAGATATAAGAGCCTAAATGGGGGATTATTTCTTCTGAATTTTTAGTTTTGAGACAAAAATGTGGGTAACCTTTTTATCATGTGTTCATCTACAAAGTCCCTCATATCGTCCTATTATTTTAACAGAATTGGAACCTTAGATGGTACCTTAGGACTTTTCATTGAAATCACCAACTTTGTTCATTTTTGTTTATATTTATATTCCATCACAGGAGCTCCATCTTCTTCCTCTGAAGATTTTGCCGTCTTGCTCCATGAAGGTCAGGACAATCTGACATGCACTTGTTTCTTGTATCTTCACTTGAAGAATAGTTTTCGTCCATTGTGTACATTGTTTTCTTCATAGGGAAGGGGAGGGGAGAACTAGTTCCCCCCCCTTCCCTCCGTAGACTTCTACAGATACCCTTCATTACTTTACCAAGATGGCAGACCCCATCATGGATCTGTTTGATGACCCAAATTTATTTGGCCTGGACTCCCTGACTGATGACAGCTTTAATCAGGTCACTCAAGACCCCATTGAAGAAGCACTTGGACTGCCAAGCTCTCTGGACTCCTTGGATCAGATGAACCAAGATGGCGGAGGTGGTGATGTGGGAAATTCATCAGCAAGTGACCTGGTTCCCCAAGCAGGGGAAACAGCTCCTCCTGAACTTCCCAAAGAATCCACAGCTCCAGCTCCAGAATCCTTAACCTTGCATAATTATACCACTCAGTCCGCCAGCCAGGAGCAGCCAGCCCAACCTGTCTTGCAGACGTCAACGCCAACATCAGGACTTTTGCAGGTCTCCAAGAGCCAAGAGATCCTGAGCCAAGGGAATCCTTTCATGGGTGTCTCTGCCACAGCTGTCTCTCCCAGTAGTACTGGAGGGCAACCACCTCCGTCAGCCCCCAAGATTGTTATCCTTAAAGCCCCGCCAAACTCCTCCGTCACGGGCGCCCATGTGGCACAAATTCAGACCCAAGGTATCACCAGTACGGCTCAGCCCCTAGTGGCTGGCACAGCCAATGGTGGAAAAGTCACCTTTACCAAAGTGCTAACTGGTACACCCCTTCGACCAGGTGTTTCCATTGTCTCTGGTAATACGGTGTTGGCCACCAAGGTCCCTGGGAACCAGGCTGCTGTTCAGCGCATTGTCCAACCAAGCCGACCAGTAAAGCAGCTAGTCCTCCAGCCAGTTAAGGGTTCAGCTCCTGCTGGAAACCCTGGGGCTGCAGGGCCCCCACTGAAGCCTGCAGTTACACTGACTTCTACACCTACCCAGGTGACTTGAATGAAAGGGGGAGATGAATTGTTTCATAGAGGACTTAGGAACAGTGAGGGTGGAGGGAGAGAACACAGGTACATAAGAACTGTTTACAGGAAAGACTGTTCAGATCTGTCTTGCAGACTGTGGGCTTTTTTGGAACAAAGTCACTCTAACTGGGGCTGGTCCCAAACTCATGGCAGTCTTTCTGTCTTGGTCTTCAAGTGTGGGGACTACAGGCACTAACCACCATGCATGACTTCTTTTCTTTGGAGTGGGGGAGGTTCTTTAGAGACAAGGTTTCTCTGTAGCCCTGTCTGTCTTGGAACTTACTCTGTAGACCAGGCTGGCCTCAAACTCAGTGATCTGCTTGCCTCTGCCTCTCAAGTGCTGGAATTAAAGGTGTATGACACCACCATCCGACTGTCTTTGCTTTTCACCAATGAGCTTTGACAGCCACTTCTTAACAGCTTTGGTGGTAGTAATTAATGTTCGTGAGCCTCTCAGCTCTTACCACCGACTCTGCAGGGAGATGCGGACATTAAACAAAAATTCACAGTAAATGTATGCTATAAGTTGTCATTTAATATAGAGGATGTTCTGGGAACGTACATTTGCAAGACTTGTTTAAGTGCTCTACTTTTTATCTATCTATTTATTTATTGAGACAGATTCTTGCTGTATAGCCCAGGCTGGCCTGGAATTCTATATAGCCAAGGAAGGCTGGCCTCAAACTTGAGATCGACTTTCCTCCACCTTCTTACTGCTGGAATTAGAGGTGTGTGCCATCACACCAATTGTGGGTTGTTTTTTTTTTTGAGAGGGTCTTACTGTGTAGTAGTTTAAGCTGTCCTCAGACTTGACCTCGTCCATCTCAGCGTCCTGATGCTCAGTTACACATGAGCACCTTTCTCTCCCATCGTTGGTAGCACTGCTGTTCTCTCACTGCTTTCTGTCATGCAAAGGTAGAGCTCTCAATAAAGGCCTAGAAATTTTGGGCACTAAACCTGATGGAAGTGATATGGAGGCATGTTTCGTTTTAAACATTAAATGACTGCCTTAGAAGATAGCTATTGAAAGTTGTGTGTGTGTGTGTGTGTGTGTCTGTGATAGGCTTGATATCCACTGGGCAGAGGTGCTACAGAAAAGATGCCCTAGAGATATTTGGAGGGTAAACAAAAATGGATTCTCTTCTGACACTCACCTTTATGAATCTCAGATGAAGAAAGCTGGTGTAAATATTTCTGTGTATAATATTCTTTAACATCCCTCTTCTGTGATCTCCTTTTCCCATGTAGGGTGAATCGAAACGCATCACCTTGGTCCTCCAGCAGCCACAGACAGGAGGTCCCCAAGGACATCGGCATGTTGTGTTAGGGAGTCTACCAGGCAAGATAGTGTTACAGGGCAACCAGCTGGCAGCCTTGACTCAAGCCAAGAATGCCCAGGGGCAGCCTGCCAAAGTTGTAACTATTCAGCTGCAGGTACAGCAGCCACAGCAGAAAATCCAGATTGTACCTCAGCCTCCTTCTTCACAGCCACAACCACAGCCGCCACCCGCAGCCCAGCCTCTGACACTTTCCTCTGTGCAGCAGGCTCAGATAATGGGACCAGGACAAAGCCCAGGACAGAGACTTTCAGTGCCACTCAAAATGGTGCTGCAGCCACAGGTGAGTGACTTGAAAAGAGAGGAAACTTCCCCTTAGTCTCTTGTCCTTGCCTTCAGTAGCCCCTATCGCTAACTGAGGAATTCTAACTTATGCTCTAGAACTGAGGTGCAAATTGTTATTTCATCCATGAGAATTTTGTTTTGATTCAGTCATACAAAGATTAGGAATTATTGTTGAGTTTGAGGTGATGATTTCTGTAATAGTTGTCTTTAAACCTTGGTCTTTTATTATAGTATTATGGGTAGGGGGAAAATTGGACCTGGACTGTACTGCATAGCAAGACTGTTTCCACACCCCCACCCCAAAAAGAGCCAGGCATGGTGGTAGTCGGAGGCAGGTGCATGTCTGTGAGTCTGAGGTCAGTCTGGTCTACATAGTGAATTCCAGGACAGCCAGACCCTATCTCAAAGAAATGGATAAAAATTTAAGAAAAGAATGGTTTGAAATTATGATGCAATTGATGGCACAAGTATGAAGACCTGAGTTTGGATCCCAAGCAGCCATGTGAAAAATGGAACATACCAATATCCCTGTGATTCCAGCATTAAAAATGGAGACCGGAGGGTCCCTAGGAACCAGCTAGTGAGTCCCCAGTTCAGTAAGAGAACCTATCTTAAGTGTGGTGACTTACACCTTTAATCCCAGCAGCTAGGCAAAGGTAGGTGGATCTCTGAGAGTTCAAGGCCATCCAGACCAGCTAGGACTATGCGTGAGAACTTATCTTAAAAGCGAAGCAAAACAACAACAAAGCAAAGTGGAAAGCAATTGAGGGAGACACAGAAAAGAAAATTGTCCTTTGGTCCCCGATGTGCTGTGCACACTCCAAACATGTACATACACAGAGCACACACAAAATCAGTATTTAAACACGGAGAGGAGATGGCTGTGTGGCTGTACGAGCATGAGAACCTGAGTTCAAATGTCTAGCATCTACATTAAAAGGTGGGTGTAACTCCAGTCCTGCTGGGGGACAAAAGAGGATCTTTGGGACTTGTTGGTTACTAGCTTAGCTCCAGGTTTAGTGAGAAACTGTCTCATGGAAATTAGTTAGAGCAAGAGAGAACATCCGTCATCTTCCTAGGTCACAGCACGTACACACTAGTTCATATTCCGTCATCTTCCTAGCTCACACTGCATACACACTAGTTCATATTATTTGGATGAAATTGTGTTTCATTTGAAGGATAAAGAAATAGTTAATGAATCTGGTAAGATGACTCAGTGATTAAGAGTACTGCTCTTTCAGAGGATCTGAGTTCAGTTCCCAGAACCCACATCAGGTGGCTCATAACTACCTGTAATTCCACTTCGATGCCTCTGACTCCTGGGGCACCTGCACTCGTGTATATTTCTTTCTACACACACATACACACACACACACACACACACACACCCCAGGGTGATAAAGGTAATTAAGGGAATGATTCAAACTTTTTAATGTTTAGGACAAAGATCGGTATTGGTTTTGTAGGTTGTAATTTTTCTAAAATAGTGACTATAAAAGCATAGCAAAAGAATACGTAAAGTTTAAGCCAGTTGGTGGTGGCACATGCCTTTAAGCCCAGTACTTGGAGGCAGAGGCAGGCGGGTCTCTCAGGGTTTGAGGCCAGCCTGGTCTACAGAGCCAGTTCCAGGACAGCCAGGGATACACAGAGAAACCCTATCTTAACACCCATCCCCTAAAAAGATTATGTAGTTTAATTTTCTAGAATTCTTTTCTCTTCTCATTAGAAACAACATTTATTTTTTAGATGGATCTGGGTTCAGTGAGCCTTAATGCTGAGCCTGATTTTTAAGTAAAATACCTAGTTAGTTTGTGGGGGGTGTGTGTGAGTGTGAAGACAAGGTCTCATTATGTAACCTATGTTGGCCTGGTACTTAACTATATAGACCAGGTTGACCTTGAACTACTGGGCAATCAATTTGATTTCCTCTGCCTCCCAGTACTAGAATTATAGGCCTCTGCCCCCATGTCTGGCTGAGTACACCTGGGTTTGTTTTTTTTGTTTGTTTGTTTTTGTTTTTAGGCTACTTAAATTGCAGACATACTGAAATTATAGTGTCCTTGTTTCTCCAGGCTGGCTCTTCTCAGGGAGCCTCTTCTGGCCTCTCTGTGGTTAAAGTTCTAAGTGCCAGTGAAGTGGCAGCCCTGTCCACACCAGCGAGCTGTGCTCCTCATCCTGGGGGAAAGACTGGAATGGAGGAAAACCGCAGGCTGGAGCACCAGAAAAAGCAAGAGAAAGCAAATCGGATTGTAGCAGAGGCTATTGCTAGGGCCCGGGCTCGGGGCGAGCAAAACATACCTCGAGTCCTGAATGAGGATGAGCTGCCTAGCGTCCGGCCAGAGGAGGAAGGTGAAAAGAAACGGAGGAAGAAGAGCAGCGGAGAAAGGCTGAAGGAGGAAAAGCCAAAGAAGAACAAAACCTCTGGTGCCTCCAAAACAAAGGGCAAGAGTAAGCTAAAGTGAGTGCTCCTTGCTGCCCAGATGGAATGATATGGAGGCAGCGCAGTCCTGTGAGAAAATGTTGGAAGGAGCTGTGTATGGCAGCTGCCCACTAGACCCGGCACAAAAGATAAGGCCTCTGCTCCTCTAGCCTGTTGCTTATATGTGTAGCAGAAATGTATAAACACGTGTGTTTTCTTTTTTTTTCCTTTCTTTTTCTTTTTCTTGATTTATTAAGTATACAATGTACTGCTGGCATGGAAGGCACCAGGTCTCATACAGATGGTTGTGAGCCACCATGTGGATGCTGGGAACTGAACTCAGACCTATGGAAGAACAGCCAGTGCTCTTACCCTCTGACCCATCTCTCCAGCACCCCCCCCTTTTTTGTTTTTGTTTTTGGAGACGGTTTTTCTGTGGCTTTGGAGCCTGTCCTGGAACTAGCTCTTGAAGACCAGGCTGGCCTCGAACTCACAGAGATCCACCTGCCTCTGCCTCCAAGTGCTGGGATTAAAAGCATGCGCCACCACCGGCAAATACGTGTATTTTCAAAAGGACAGATGAATTGTGGCTCAGACAGCTGTGACTTTGCACATTCCTGACATTTTCATTACTGTTGTGTAGAAGAGATTTCTCAGTACCCCTAACCATCCGCTCACAAGACAGCTGCAGGACACAGCTTCCCTACCCTTAAACTTCAGTCACTGTCAATCTTAGACCTTCTTGAGGGAGTGGGGCTTGCTATGGTTCTTGTAATCTATATCTTTTTTTTTGTAGCTGTTTTTTTTTTATTGGCTTCTACTCTCTATGTGTTTTTCAAGCTGGGTAGCTGTATGACTTTTCACCCTATAAAAAGGCAGGTTTGAGGGGATTGGAGAGATGGTTCAGCAAGAAGAGTGCTTGTCGCCATTGCCGAGGACCAGGGTTCAGTTCTCAAGCACCACATGGCACTTAGAACCATCTGTAGTTCCAGTTCAGGGGATCTGAGACCCTCTTCTGAGTTCTGCAGGCACCAGGCATGCATCTGGTACATCCACATATATGTAGACAAAACACTTCTTCCACATAAAATAAATACGTCTTCATTTCTGTTATTTGGTCCTTAGCAAAGTGTCTTTCAGGCCTAGGTTACTCTTCCAAGCCCGAGTGTCGTCTTTTTCAGACACTATACTCAGCAGTATTTGTACTGTAGACTGGAGTGTCGAACATTTTTATTTTCTTTAGACCCACATATTTCTGTCTGGAAGTGTGGTATACGATGGTTTGTATTCATGCTTTTCCCACTCATAAGGTTTATATCTTTGCCTTTGTTTCCTTTTAGTACCATCACTCCTGTCGTGGGCAAGAAGAGAAAACGTAACACATCTTCTGACAACTCGGATGTGGAAGTCATGCCTGCACAGTCACCCCGGGAGGATGAAGAGAGCAGCATCCAGGTAAAGAACTCAGCTGGGAATAAACTCCTGAAACAAAAGTAGTCCATATGGTTCAGGCTAGCCTAGAGGGCCTTGTCATTGGTGAGTCATTCCCCTGCCTCTTGGACTTCCCAGATTTTGGGATTATAGGTATGCACATTCAGTTTGCAGTCTAAAACTTCTTTGTGTGTATGTGCTTGTGTGTCTGTGTGCACCATGTGCATACAGTGCCTACAGCGGCCTTGGAACTGGAGTTATAGACAGTAGTGAGCCACTCCATGAGTGCTGGTAACCAAGCCCAGGTCCTCTGCAAGAGCAGTGTGTGCTCTTAACACTGAGCCAGAAATTTCCTTCTAGCCCCAATGTCCAAAATTTTTTGTGTGTCAACGTGACACAAGTGAGAAAAAAAATTTCATGCACCTGGGCGGTGATGGCGCATGCCTTTAATCAGCACTCGGGAGGCAGAGGCAGGGGAATCTCTGTGAGTTCAAGTCCAGCCTGGTCTACAGAGGGAGTTCTAGGACAGGCTCCAAAGCTATACAGAGAAATCTTGTCTCGAAAAGTCAAGGGGAAAATAAAGTTTCATGTCTAATCTTATAAAAACAATGTATAAAAGTACTTTCAGTTATCATATAAGTGTTAAGTGATCATAGTATTTAGTATATGTACACATTTTGTGTGTGTGTGTGTGTGTGTGTTAGATGTGGAAGCCAAATGCTCTAGACAAATGCTCTGCCACTGAACTAACCCTGTGTTTGTTTTGAAGCAAAACAGAATTGCCCTTATCTTCACTCTGTAGCCCAAATTAGGCTTGAATTTTCACCCTTTCTGCCTCAGCCTCCTGAGTGACTAGGACTACAGGTCTGAACTACCAGGCCTTGCTGTGTATTTGCAAATATTCGAAAACTGAAAAAGATCAAATCTGGACTACTTTTAGTCCTAAACCTTTTGTGTAAGGTATAGTTCACCTGTAGCAAAAAAAAAATTGCTTAAATGGAGCTAATAAGCCAGAACCAAAAAAATGCCCAAAAAGAGGCTGGACCTAGTTAATATATTATATCTAAATTTCTGCCTTTTTAGGCAAACAACCTGTTAGTGGCATTCAGGAAATGGGACCTTAAAGAACTTTGTAAAATGGGAACATTCTAGTTCTGAACATTTGAAATAAAAACAATCACTTTTAAAATGTCGATACTCATTTCCCTAAATTTCTTTGTTTCAAAAACTGAGCAAAGCATGTGAGCTCCTGATGCAGCGCAGAGGCTGTGACGGCTGACACTTCCTCTCACCTCCTCTGTGCTGCTTTTCTTTCCGTCTCTGAAGATGGATGGAGGCAGAGATGGAGCCATAGCAGAAGCCCAGAGTCCAGTTCTCATTTGCAGTGCTGTCTGTTCCCACAGTTTGTAACGACAGAAAGAACTAAAATTTGCTGACTAAAGCTGATCACCTTATCAGGTGGTGCTGGCCTTTCATCCAAACACTTGGGAAGCAGGCAGATCTCTGTGAGTTCCAGGACAGCCAGAGCTGTTACACAAAGAAGCCCTGTCTCAAAAAACCAAAACACCAAAACCAAACAAACCCCACTTTATTATTTTGTGTGTATGGGTGTTTTGCTTGCATGTATATATGTGTGTCACATGCATGCCTTGTGCCTATGGAGGTCAGAAGAGGAGTCAGATACCCGACCCTGTGATTGGAGTTAGTGAGTAAGCCACCATGTGGTTGCTGGAAATTGAATATGGGTCCTCTGGAAGAGCAGTTAGTGCTCTTAACTGCTGAGCCCCTTTCTATTTTTTATACTAATTAATTAATTTTTAGTTTGTGGTAAATGTGCACATGCTCATATATGTTTTGAGACTGCAGGAGGATGTTGAGTCCTTCTCTACTGCCGTCTGCCTTATTCTTTTGAGACAATCTCAAATTGAACCTGGAGCCAGGCTGGTGGCCAGAAAACCCCTGCCAAACCCATCTTTTTATGTAAATTCAGGTCCTCATGCTGACAAGACAAGCAGGACACCTAACACAGCCTCCTTTTCAGCCTATACCCCCATTCCTTTCCTTTCTTTTCTTTTCTCCCTTCTTTTTTCCTTTCTTTCTGAGTTTTGCTTTAGCTTGGTGTTCAGCTCTCTATGCAGCAGAGACTGAATGTGAACTGCAGTTGCTTCTGCCTCTACTTCCCAAGTGGTAGGCACGAACCATTGAGTCAAATGATGCCATCATACCCAGCCCTATTGTTTTGCTTTTTAGACAGTCTTTATTACCCATGCTGGCCTCAAATTTGTGATCCTTCTGCGTTTGCATTTTGAGTGCTAAGATTACCAATGCCTTCTGGCCTCCAAGATCACCAGGCATGCACTTGGTGTATATTCGTACATATAGGTAAGCAGTCATTCGCACAAAATAAAAATAAACCTTTAAAAAAACTATTATTTATTTTTATGCATATTGGTGTTTATCTGCATGTATGTATGTTCACCACATGTGTACAGTGCCTGTTAAGCCAGAAGAGCTATTGTATTCCCTAGGACTGGAGTTACAGATGGTTGTGAGTTACCACGTGAGTGCTAGGAATTGAACACACGTGCTCTAGAATTGAACACCAGTCACCACTGAGCCATCTTTCCAGCCTGAAAAATAGAATCTTAAAAATTCAAAATCATAAGTGTGTGTGTGTATATATACACTTACACGATGATAAAAATATTCCAGAAATAAACATAGTTTCTCTCATGTGGTCTCAACCCTACTTCTTTTATTTATTAACCTTTTCACTGTGAGCACATTACTTAACCTATTGGTACCTGAAATCTTCACTATAACATGAAGATACTATTATACACTTAGGATTGTTATGAGGATTAACTGTAAACACTCATAAAATAATGCTTAGCTCTTGATAAGATCATAATGGAAACCAGGTGTAGTGCTCCATACAGTATTAATAATGCACATAGTACATTAAATACATATAGTACACAATGCATTTACATATATTATGTCAGTTATATATCTCTTATTAACATAATTCAATATATTAACATAATCAACAGACTGTCCATACCAACTTAATTTTTGTTCAAAAAAGATAACATCTATGCTATCAAGCATGTGCCATCTCTTCCGTGTTGCTATCCCCTTCCCCATTTGATCCATTCATCTACCATCTTCCACAAAAGAACCCACCCACCTTCGCATGTCCTTTAATCCAGGACTCAGGAGGCAAGCAGATCTCTGAGTTTAAGGCCAACCTGGTTTAGTTTTAGGACAGCCTGCACTACATAGAGAAACCCTGTCTCAACTAATACAATCAAGAACAAATGAAAGCACTGTCCCTGTTTGTTCAACAAGCAAGATTAAGTAATACATTGGATGATAGAAATGCTTTGTATGCATATATGAAATTCTTCCAAGAATTTTGTTTTTGTTCTGTCTTTTTTGAGACAGGGTTTCTCTGTGTAGCCCTGCTGTCCTAGAACTACTAATATTAAGTAGTTTATATAACTTGCTAGATTTTTGGTCTTTGTTTTTTGAGACAGTGTAGCCTTGGCTGTCCTGGAATTTGCTCTGTAGATCAGGTTGGCCTTGAACTCAGAGATCTGCCTGCCTCTGCCTCCCGAGTGCTGGGATTAAAGTCATGAGCCCCACTGCCTAGCAAGAATTTTTTTAACTATATGTTAAGATGAAAAACAAATTTTTATAATATAAATGATAAGTAAAATTTTGGAGGTAGTATATTAGTTCACTAGGACCATTTTATCAAAATATCACAGATTAGGTGGCTCAACACTTTGTTGTTTTGTGTGTTGTGTGTGTGGTTTTGAAATTAGGGTTGGTCCCGGGGCCCTGTACATGCTAGACAAGGACTCTGCTGTTGAGGTATGTCCCCAGCCCTTTGCTTTATTTTGGGAATAGTTTTGCTATGTTGGCCAGCCTGATTTCAAACTTTACTTTCCCACCTAGCCTCCCGAGTAGCTGGGATTACAGGGTGTACTACTGTGCCCAGATAAATATTTATTTCTGATAGTCTGAGAGCCTAGAAGTCCAAGAATAGCTAAGATCTTCTAAGATTTCCTGAGACGGTTTCCTTGAGCTGTAGCGGATCATCCCTTGTTGGGTCCTCACACGGTCTTTCCTTCACCAGTACATGGCCCTGGTGTGTTAGTGTCCAAATTTCAGGTTTATTTATTTGGACGGTTGGTAAGGCACTCTATCCCAGACTGACTTAGATATACTGAGTGCTGGGATTACGGGTATGAGCCACACTCTGGTCACAATTCCTTTTCTCACAAGAATACAAGGCCAAAGGTGATGCCATATGTCTGTAAGACTTGAATCTGGGAGGACAGTCTAGTAGCATATTAAGAAGAATAATTTAAAAGGGGAAAGGAAATAGCAAGGAAAAAAATGTCAGTGAGAGGAACAGGGAAGAGGAGAGAAGGAAAGGGAAGAAGAAAACATGAAGCAGGGAAGGGAACACCAGCCTTGGATTAAGGTCCAGCTTTTAAGAATTAACTTTAATTAATTAAGATAATTGAAATCATGATTATTATATTCTTTTTATCCCTTGGGACTGTGATGCTCTTTGATTGTTTATTTGATATTTAGCCATTAGCCATTTTATTTTTTTTAGCTAAAACATTTGGGGCTAGGATGTGGCTCCATTGGTAGAGTGCTTTCCTTGTGTGCACAGAGCCCCGAGTGTCAGCTTCTGCATGATGGCACACACCTGTAATCCCAGCGCGGGGAGGGAAACCAAGGCCATTCTCATGTACACAGTAAATTCAATGATCCATGACACATTGGCTCAAAAAGAAAATTACACATGTATACACACACATAATTGAGACCTGCACATGGTAGAGAACTCTGTATGTCTAACTTGTAGAGAGGTTAAGGCAAGAGATGACTTGAAACCAAGAATCTGAGACCATGTATTAAATACACATACTCACATACACGTAGGGATCTGAGACCATGTATTAAATACACATACACACATACACATAGAAATCTGAGACCATGTATTAAATACACATATACATAGAGATCTGAGAAAAAGTTTAGCAATGCTAAATTTGTAAACTATGAAATTCTGTTCCAAACCAAGTGGGGTAGCCCACAAAATTTGGGAAACTGAGGTAAAAATGATTGCTGTGAGTTCAAGGATAACCTGGGCTCCTGAGTGAGATTCTATCAAAAACACAAAACAAAGAACTGAGATATGGTTCAGCTGGTAAATTGCTTGCCCCAAAGCTTTAGAACCTGAGTACAGATTCTCCAAAACTAAGCTGGGAAGTGATGGCGCACACCTTTAATCTCAGTACTCAGGAAGCAGAGGCAAACAGATCTCTGAATTCAAGGCCAGCCTGGTCTACATATCAAGTTCCAGGACAGGCTCCAAAGCTACACAGAGAAACCCTGTTTCGAAAACCACCCCTTCCCCAAAGAAAAAAAGATTCCCCAAAATTAATGCTGGGGGTGTTGGGGGCAGATGGGTCTCTAAAGCTTATTGTTCAGTAAACCTAGCCAAATCCATTAACACCAGGATCATTGTGAAACACTGTAAAAAATAAAGGTGTGTGTTGGGGGGGGTACATACATAATTCTAGCACTTGGGAGGTTAGGTAAATCATCTCTAAATTCAAGGTTGCCAGAGCTACACAGTGAAACTATGTTTCAATAAATGAATAAAGTGGAGGGCAGTTGAAGAAAGATAACCAGTTGTCACAATGTGTACCATACAAGTCAAAAAAACAAAAAAGAGGGGCTGGAGAGATGGCCCAGTGGTTAAGAGCATTGCCTGCTCTTCCAAAAGGTCCTGAGTTCAATTCCCAGNNGCCTGCAGGCATACATGTAGACAGAATATTGTATACAGAATAAATAAATAAATACTTAAAACAAAACAAAAACAAAAAAGAAACCATCTGAACAAAAAGGTTCCATTCCAGGGCTGGAGAGATGGCTCAGAGGTTAGGAGCACTGACTTTCCTTCCAGAGGTCCTGAGTTCAATTCCCAGCAACCACATGGTGGCTCATAACCATCTGTAATCATATCTGGTGCCCTCTTCTGGAGTGAAGGCACACATGCAGCCAGAACATTGTATACATCATCATCATCATCATCATCATCATCATCATCATCATCATAATAAAAGGTTCCATTCCAGACACCAGACTGCCAGTTCTCCCCAAGAACCAGTTTAGTTTATTTGAGTGAGGGTGCAGGGGTGCATTCCCACCCTTCCAGAAATAGCTTGTTTTTGTGGCATGCTGCTGCCACTTAATACTGATATTCCATGCCTATTTCCTGTGCCACTTTTTTATTATGAAAAATTTCAAATCTTCTCAAAGGTAGAAATTATTTAACGAAGTTCATTGTTTTCATTCTCCTACTTCAGGATTTACCGATAGACGGCCATTGCCCCTTTCTGGTTTATTTTAAAGTAAACTATTTACCTTAAATTTTTTTTGAATTAAAAAAATGCTATTTTAAACCAGGTGTGGTGGTGCATGTCTTTAATCCCAGGTACAGGCAGGCAAATCTCTGTGAGTTGAAGGCCAGCTTGATCTACTTAGTGAGACAGCCAAGGCTACACAAAGAGACTGTCTTAAAACAAATAGTGAGATCCTGTCTCTTAAATAGTGTTAGGAATGCTACACAATAACTATAAAAGCAAGTAATACAAAAGGTAAAAAGTGGAGAGTGTCCATAATCCTTTCTCAGTAACCAGACTTTCCTTAGGAATGTAGACCAAATATGAATTGTATCAGTCAGTTTTCATTTCGAGATAACATACTATCGTGTGTTATTGGCATATTTCAACAAAATGAAATTTATTTTGGTTCATGGTTCTTGGTTTATTTGTTGCTGTTGTAGTCACCCCCCCACTCCCCCACCCCCGTGAGGCGGGGTTTCTCTGGCAGTCCTGGAGCTCTCTTTGTAGACCAGGGTGTCCTAGAACTCAGAGATCTGCCTACCTCTCCCTCGCAGTGTTGGGTTTAAAGGCACGCACCATAGCCACCACCCGGCCATCCATAGTTCTTTAGGCCAAGTGGATAGCCTTCATGTGGTAACTTTTGTTGGCCAAGTACCCAGGTGATACAAGGTACAACAGGACAGAGTCATATGTGTATGTTACATCTGTGACCTGGTTGCTGTTGTACTGTGGTCAGTATGGCCTTCAGCTCACCATGTAGCCTGGCTTGCCTCAAAGCCTTGAACATCTGACAAGCCTTCTGCCTCCACCTAATGTGAGATTACAGATGTAAATGGCTGTGCCTGCCCTTTTTTTTTTAATTAATGGTCCTGGGGTTGATCTAGGATCTCATTGCTTTCAAATGTTTTGAGATTGTCACTTACCAAGTAGTGGTGACACATGCCTTTATTCCAGCACTTGGGCAGCAGAGGCGACTAGATCTCTGTGAGTTTGAGGCCAGCCTGGCCTACAGAGTGAGTTCAAGGACAGCCAAGGACACAGAGAAACCCTGTCTCAAGAACACACACATGCGCGCACATACACACACACACAAAACCAACAACAGAAAAGAGATCATCAATGATGAATGTGTCATTACGTTTTCAATGAGTATTATTTGACTTAAATTAGGTATGAATATAATTTGTGCATCCATTCTCCTGTTGATGGACATTTGAGTTGTATGCTTTGTTACTGTTAACAAGGGTTAAATGAGAAATTTTAGTACAAAGTATTTTTGGACAGATTTTCATGCCTTATGACAACCCCCTTAGAAATTAAATTAATAGACTATAGGGTAAGCATATAACTGGCTAAAATCTGTTTTACAAATGATGTGTCATGGGGCTGGAGAGATGGCTCAGAGGTTAAGAGCACTGACTGCTCTTCTAGAGGTTCTGAGTTCAATTCCCAGCAACCAAATGGTGGCTCACAAGCATCTAAAGTGAGATCTGGCACCCTCTTCTGGCCTTCAGGCACACATGCAGACAGAACACAGTATACACAATAAATAAATCTTGAAAAAAAAACAAATGTGTCATTTGTAAAACAGATTTTACCCTTTTAAATAAGGGTTTCTGGTTTTTGTTTTGTTTTGTCTTTTTAGACAGGGTTTCTCTGTGTAGTCCTGGTTGTCCTGGAACTCCCTGAGGTCCACCTGCCTCTGTCTCCCAAGTGCTGGGATTAAAGGTGTGCACCACCACTGCCCTGCCCTGGATTCTGTTATACATCTGAAACTTTTCCATTTGTCTCATCTGTTTAATAATTCTGTGCTATTTTATTTTAAGGCTATGACATGATTTCTTTAATTTGTGCTCTGTCTATGGTCATTTTCTTTCTGGTATTTTCCTGCAGTTAACACTACAGAAATTTGTGTACATGTACAAATATATAAAACAGCATTTTGAAGTATATTTGCTGTCAAAGGATAAAGCCAAAGTTTCCTCCACTGATCATGCTTGTTGATACCCCCAACCAAGCATGTCTGAGTTCCTTGATTTTTCTTTTTCCTTCTGTTTTGGGCATCAGATTTAGGGTCTTGAGCATGTTAGACAAATATTTCCACTCAAGTATTTTCCTAGCCTATGTTTAAAATATTTTCCTCAAATGTTCTGAATTTTTTGCCAGTCTGCTGGGTAGGGAGGGAAAAAGAAAAAGCACAAAAAACTCAGTATAGGGATTGGAGAGATGGCTTGGCAATTAACTCCTAACTCCAGGTGCAGGAAAAGATGCCCTCTTTTGCCCTCTATAGGCACTGCATATACACAGTGCACAAAAACTCAAAGTTACAGATAAGCATAATAGCTTTTAATTCTCACCCCAGCACTTGGGAGGTAGAAGTAGGAGAGTCAGAAGTTCAGGGTCATCACCCATTACATAGAAAGCTTGATGCCAGCCTGAGTCCCAAACAATTTTTTTTTCAATTTTATCTTTTTTTTTAACTGTTTCATGTCATTTTCCTTTATTCTGCTAGTCATTGCTTTGTGTTGTTCAAAATTCTTATGCTTAGGAAGTATATCTACAGCATTTTTCTTTGTTTTCTCTAGCTTTGTTTATACTGGATTATTTTTGCATATAACCTTAAATTAGTAAATATTGTCAAATTTGTCCATTTTTAGAGTAATTTTGCATACTCAAATTATTTTAGAAGATCTTTAGATTGTCTTACATATTTAGCATCTTTCTTTCGGAGGTGTTTCTCTGCTCCTGTCTGCCTGGTTTGCAGTCTCTGGTCAGTTCCTGAGCATGACCTCATTTGCTTCCCTCAGAGGCACTGAGCTTGTCGTTCTCTGAAGCCCAGTGATTGAGGAAATGTTCCTACTTCGCCTTTTTATTATTTGATGTTTATTTATTGTTTTAAATAATGTTTATTGTGTACAGAATGATGGTTTTACTATATTTTTTAAGTAATTTATTGTTTTATGTGCATTGGTGTTTTGCCTGTATACAGGTCTGTGTGAGGATGTTAGATCCCATGGAACTAGAGTTACAGACGGTTGTGGCTGCCATGTGGGTGCTGGGAATTAAACCTGGGTCCTCTGGAGGGTAGCCAGTGCTCTTAACTGCTGAACCATCTCTCCAGTGTCCCCCCCTTAATTTATTTATTTTTAATTCATGTGCATTGGGGTTTTGCATGCATGTGTGTATGTGTGAGGGTGTCAGATCCTGGAGTTATGGACAGTGAGCTGCCTGTCGTGTGTATGTGTGAGGGTGTCAGATCCTGGAGTGATGGACAGTGAGCTGCCTGCCATGTGTGTATGTGTGAGGGTGTCAGATCCTGGAGTGATGGACAGTGAGCTGCCTGCCATGTGTGTGCTGGGAATTGAACCTGGGTTATCGGGTTTGTCCTTTTGAGGTTGGTGGGTATAATCCATCAGGATGGAACAGGCACAGTGCTCTGGTGGTGAGCAGGCATTTGAGTCAACTTGTCCACTTCTTGTCTGCAGTCAGGAAAAAGAGAGGTAGATGGTGGTGTTCAACTCTGTCTTCTCTTCCCACTTTATCCAGTCTTGAACCCAGGCCAAGACATTCAGGGTGGGTTTTCCTTCTCATGTGACGTACGCTTTCTGGAAATGTTCTTACAGAAATGCTCAGGGTGTGTCCTTCTAGGTGATTCTAAGTCCGACCTCCTTGACAATGAGGGTTAACCGTAGCAACGCTCGAATACTCTTTTATTTCCTTCTTTCTTTTACTCCCTTTTGCTGTCCTTCTTTTACATTTTGTTTCGTTTTTAATTATTAAAACAGAGTCTCATAGTCAGACTGGTCTTGAACTCCTCGTCTCCATCCTCTTAGTACCCGCTGTTGAGGTTGTAGGTATGCACCATCATCCGTCACACCTACCTCTACTTCACGTTGTATATGCATACATTTTAAAGTCTAGATTCTGCGTATTCTGTCCTTTTCCTGCAGGCGGCAAATTTTATTCATTGTGTGTATGTACCACATTTTCCTTATCCACCCATCAGTTGGTGACACAGTGCCGTAACCTGGGTGTTATAAATAGCCCACAGTAAACACATGTGCAGGTATTCTGTGGTCTGCTGACCTAGATACCTTCTGGAAGATACATACCAGGTGTGATATATCTGAACCATGTGATTACTGTGTGATAGTTTGCTCTTTTGGTTTTTTTGGGGGGCCTGCCACCCAGCTCCCAAATAAATCACACACAGAGGCCAGCTTTTATTAAATTATTCTGTCAACCTTTTGCCTCTGGGCCTTTATTTTTCTCTGTTTCTGTGTACTTTTTCTTTACTTCTTACTCCGTGACTTGCTGTCCTTCTCTCCCTGTTCTCTTGCTTCTTTCTCATTTCTCCTTCTGTTTGTTTCTCTGACAGCCCTGCTTCACAGTTAATCAAATGCAGCATAAACAAAAGTAATACTCCTGAAAATAATATTCCCCAATGTGGTTTTTTTTTAATCAGTAAGGAGCCTCCATACTGATTTCCACAGTTGATGAACTAATTGGCTTCTTTACCCACTTCCTGGCCCACACTTGTTTTCTTACTTGTGATGTGACTGAAATGGAATCTTGATATAGTTCTTATTTGCATTTCTCTGATGGCTAAGGATGTTGAACATTGTTGTTATCGGTGTTTTAAAGACCTTGTCTGTGAAGCCCAGGCTAGCCTTTTTCTCTTTTGAACTTTTTAAAGGGAGGGGGCAGGTTGCAGTCATTGGGACAACTTCTAAGGGTCAATTCTCACCACCATGTGGGACCCAGGGATCAAACTCAGGCCTTCAGGGTTGGTGGCAGGTGCCTTTATTCACTGAACTGTCTCACTGGCCCCCTAGCTAATCTTAAACTACTGGTCTTCAAAAGTTTAGTTGCCATTTTTACTTCTTTTGAGAGCTGTTTGTGTATTTCATTTGCCATTCGTTGATTGGATGACTTGTAATTTGGGTGTTTCATGGTTTTGGGTTTTGGGTTTTTTGTTTTGTTTTGTTTTTTGTTGTTTTGTTTTGGCAAGGTTTCTCTGTAGCTTTGGAGCCTGTCCTGGAACTCCCTCTGTAGACCAGGC
>LOJH01009579.1:723-16403 GCA_001685095.1 Ellobius talpinus
GAATGACAGAGCTGGGATCTGAGCTCAGCTAGCTGGTCTCTGGAGCGTTCAAGAGTGTTGGAAAATAAGCAAGTGGAATTTTCCTTCTAGTAACCTGTGGAAGAAAGTGGCAAGCAACAGAACTCCAAATGCAGTGAAAATATTAAGAACTGTTTATGAATGTGGACTTCTAATGGAAATCAGACGATGCCAAATAATTGTTCAGAATTTAGGATGACAGATTTTATTTGTATTGATTAGGTACACATTTGTTTTGCTGGGAATTGCGAGCGAGTACTTGAGAGTAGAGAAAGTATAGGAATTAATTTTCTTGTCATTTGTCTCTTTCAGAATTATAATTTAGACTCACCCACAACTGTCAGAGTGTTTTAAAAATATAATTTCTGTCTCTTAAGGGTCATGGAGGCACTTTTTACGGCCTTCACAAAGTAACAAGTGCAAATGAGTTTCTTCATACATCACGATGGCTTGTATTAGAACTCAGTAACTCAGCAATAGCTAGGAGGAGAGCTGTCTGGTGGTCCTGCTCTGCATACTGTTTATTTAGAAGCACGTGGGCGTCCATTTTTCAATCAGTTTCTGGCGCTTGAAAGAGTAGTGCCCTTTCTCCATCTCGGAAATAAGCTCAGAAAATAAAGAATCAGCCTTAACGCTTGAGGCATCGATGGATTGTGGACCTCTCACTGTAGTATATGTTATTCTAAAATGAAGAAGAACGGGCGGGTGGAAGTCGCATCATTTCAAATTAAATGTGATATTTACAGCTATACCAAGCAGGTTACCTAGGATCTAGCCATCATGCCTGAAATCGTACACGGCGACTGATCTTTAATCCTGGACTTCATAGGTTCTCTCTTTGGGAGAGATGCTGGTCAAGACAAAGTAAAATATGAAGAGCATGACTGTGTCGACAGAGTTGTAAACTCGATGTCTGGCAAAATTCAAGGATTATGAGGAACCAGACGCCTAAAGTATGAATAAAAGGGAAACGGGTAAAATTTCAAGTGTGACTCAGGTTTTCATATCACAAAGATCCTTGCTAGTTTTTTTAGATGCCTTCATAGGTTGACGTGCGGAACAAAAGTCTACAGGGGAAGCAATGCAACACGGTCATTGTGTGCATTGTACAGCTTTTCATATGGTCTCTGTGACGTAAAAGTCACTCAGGAACGCAAAGTGTTTATCCTTTACACATTCCACTTCCCATCCTGGAAATGCTGCTTCTGCTTTCCCACCCGATTTCTGCAGCACCTGACACAGTTTCCACAAGTGCAGAAAAACAGACACCCTGGCTTTAGTGGAGGAATTCCCAGGAATCACATAAACACAGTGCAGCACATTTTGAACACTTAATGAGCATTAACGTAAATACACTTTAGAGAGAACAATGAAATACCAAGTATAAGGTCTTTTCTGTTGAAAATGTACTGACACATTAGTGGCATCTTTTAATGTGCTCTTCTGTTCTTGGTTGGGGCCAAGAGGCAGCTAAAGCCACTCACCCCACTGCAGTGAGTGAAAGTGGACACAACCATGTGTCTACTTCTGCACACCCTTTCCACAGGGCCTCCCATCTCCTCTCTAGTCTGTCCTCTGTATTGTTTATCTCACCTCTCTTTCCCACCATTTTTATTTTACTTTAATTCCCCGTATATACTGTAGCGATGCTAGAGGCTCAGTAAATGCACACTTAATAATAGGTAAATAGGTAATAGGTAAATTGAGCCATAAGCTTATCTATAATGATGCTGGCGGAAAATGGCTTTTGGTTAGCCCACTGTTGATCTGTGTCACTTTCCTCGTGCTTTTGATACTTCTGATGACCCAGCGCCTCTCGAGTTTCTTCCCTCATCACAGGGTGTACACTCTGGTCTGGCCCATCTTCTCAATCTTTGGAAAGACACCAGCTTAAACCTGCCTTCTTTGAACTTTGGTCAGAATGAGCATTTCCTGACACTGTGAGGACTGACTGGATTTGGACTCAGGAGATACACCCCTGGCCAAGTCTGGCGGGGGGTGTCCAAAGGGGTGTAACTGAGGAGGGAAGATCTACTCTGGATGTGGTGGCACCATCCCATGGCTGGGGCCTGGACTGGATAAGAGGGAAAGAGGAAGACACCGAGGGCCAGCTCTCACCTTGTTCTGCTTCTTGACTGTAGATGCAATGGGACCAGCTGTTTCTTGCTTCTGCTTCCAGGTTTTTCCCTCAACTGGCTGTGCCTCCAAACAGGGAGCCCCAATAAACCGGTTATTCATCCTTTAAACTGCTTTCTTTTCTTTCTTTTTTTTTTTGGTTAGGCATTTGGTCACAGCAATAAAAAAAAAACTAATCAAAAATGATTCTTAGTAGGCTAAGGGTGCCATGTTATATGCTTTATTGGAATTATAGGCTTTTCTAAGCAAGACTCTTACATCTTACACGTCTTTACTCCATATTTGTCTGCCATTGTGCTAACACCACACGTAGACTTAACAAACTGCTCTTTTTGTTGCTGGTCACAAGGGTGGGCCCGTCACAAGGGTGGGCCCAGCACTTTGCAAGAAAGGATGACGCTTAAGTAGGTAGAAAAACTACGAGGAAGAAAGTGTGAGGCATTTGGATCCAGTATTTGACTTTCAGGTTACAGCCAGCGGACATTATTTGACTAGTATACAATGGCATCTTTGAACTATTCTCTGGCTTGATCTCTGGGATCCTGTGAATATTTCAAACAAATTTCTGCATAAACACAAATTATCTGGGATTTATGCTAAGCTTATCATTTCTGGGTCAAATGATAAGACCACTTTTAGTTTGATTGCTACACTATTTTCTGTAGTAGCTCCCTGTGCCACTTCACACTCACACGAGCGATGTGATTGATCAGGGTTTTCTTCATTCTGGCTGACACTGTGGATTATTCTAGTTTCTATTTTAGACACTCAGATTGGTGCAGTGATAGCTGTTTGTGGTGACACCCTCACTTTGGCTTTCTCGGATGGCTTTGATGGTGACCATCCCCCCATGTACTTATTTGTTGGCTGTGGATTTCTGTCAGAGAACTGTGTCTTTCTAATTGGATTTTTTTTATATTTTGCAAATTCTATGTATACTCTATATACACTTTTTTTGTCAGATATCTTTTTCGAAAATAATAATAATAATAATAATAATTTACCCTATTAGATTCTAAATAAAGTTTTTCTTTTGGCAAGAATTTCAATTTTGGTGACACTCATTTTTCCTTTTTTGTCATATTGTGTGATTTTTGGGTGGTCTATTTTTATGGTGACGGATGCTCAATTGCTATTATGCATGCTAAATTTTGTATGTGTGGAAGTGCAGATATATCTGTATCTTGGTGTGTGTGTGGAGGTCAGACTACAGCTCTTGGGAGCTGGTTCTCTCTTGTCACCTTGTGAGGTCTAGGGATCAAACTCAGGTCATCAGGCCTCCATATAAGTGCCTCCATCTTCAAAGCTACTTTGCATTTTAGAGAGGAAGGGTGAGTACGGTTAACAAACCTACTTTTGGATTATGCAGGTTGTAAGGGGGGCTGGAATCGACAAGCAGAAAGTCTAAATAGAAACCATATGCTTCTCTCCCCCATGCCCCTGCCCTGTTTGATTTGAATGTGGGGGATGGAATCCAAGGCCTCCTGCATGCTGGGGAGGCACAGTAGCAGGGACTCTTAATGCCCAGACTCCCCAGGTCCCTTACTCTCTTTGCATTCCCCAGAAGACACAAAACACTCCTCATTACCCTCCTGACAGGAGAGTAGAAAGAATGTATTTAGAAAACATAACCCACCAATCTTCATAGGAATATTTTAGGAACCTAGAGTGTTGGTAGTCTTTAGCTTTGATTTGAACAAAAAGTTTAGGGTATTAAAAAACTTTATTATCAATGTCACAAATTTTCTAATCTTATGAGAGTCATCTAATTTATGAACTATGAAAGGAAAACCAGGGGTGAAATTGAGGTTTGATACTAGGATAGTGTTTCATATTTGCTGAAAATGTTGGAAGTTTAGTCTTAAAATAAAATAAAAGAGATGTGGTCTCAAGCAGTGGCTGTGGTCTCCCCGGGCCTATCTTATCTGTTATCTGTCAATAGAACAACGGAAATTGTGTGCAATTGAAAACAGATGTAGCTCAGCAGTTCCAGAAATGGAAAGACGGGCGCTGGAAGGCTCAACTGCATTACTGTCATAGGCAGCCAAGGACTGGCCAGTGTGACATCAGCAGCAGAGACTCAGCAAGCAGCCAAGGACTGGCCAGTGTGACATTAGCAGCAGAGACCCAGCAAGCAGCCAAAGACTGGCCAGTGTGACATCAGCAGCATTTCCACGGCCGAGACTCAGCACCATTTCCAGTTCTGGAATTAAACATCCTTTGCAAGGTTGGAGCAAATGATGCTAAGATTGCTGGCCTCAGACCTTGGTTTGCCTGTGACAGTTTCCTAAGGTGGCTTCAGAAGCTTGGAGGAGCAGCATTCACACGCTTACTGCTCAGACAGCCTCTCACACGCTGAGCATAGTTATCAGGTTGTGTGGCACCAGCATCAGGCACTGACTGCTTTGTCAATGGTAACAATGCTGGATGTCTCTGGGTAGGACTCCAGTAAACAATGGAAGATGAACCAGAGCTGTGGGGCTGACGAAAGAATATCCAGTCCCAAATCAGAGACTACTTGTGTTGACATTTCTCTCAAAATTATATGCCTTTGTTCATTTTTTAAGTTTTTATAGTGAGAACTATCAACCCAAGGAAAAGTTCAGAATAGTCATGTTTCTGCCACTTAGGCAAAATCACTGTTATTTTCTGTTCTTGTTTTGTTAATATGGGTATATTTCTTTCCTGAATGAAAGTGAACTCAGACATCATAATACGTTAGCCCAGAACATTTTACATGTTCGTGTCGAGTGTGCAAACATACTCCTGTGCAGCCACAGTTGCTGTGTGTGTGTGTGTATGGCGTTTTGTATACATGCATGGTAACGGGGGACATGTTGCACTAACAGGTGGACACATCCAAACGGTGCTGCTGTTTATTTCTTGCCAACACTGTCAGTTTTGTTTGCTTTATGCTTCTGTCCCAAGTCTAGTTATGTAAAACAATTAATGGCACCACTTGCTCAGGCTTCTTCCTTTCCCCCCTTTTATACTTTTTCACGAGAACAGATCGTCAAATGCCACTAAATTCATTAAAATATTTTACTGTGGCATAAGTATTCTGTTTTAAAAAGGTTTTAAAATTACATTTGCTTATCTTATTGTGTATGTGTATGCATGGACCTGCACTTGCCATGGTACATGTGTGTAGGTCAGAGGTCAACTTGCAGGAAGCTGGTTCTTTCCACCACCCTGTGACCCTTGGAGATCAAACTGGGGTCATCAGGCTTGGCAGCAAGAGCCTTTACCCTCTGAGCCTCCTGCCCAGCTGACTAAGAACAGTTTTGCCTCACCACTGTTTGGTGTTAATCATTACTGAATTAACTACTGTCCACAAATTTGTGAATAAAAACATTATATATTGCCATGACTTTCATTTTTCTGGAACAGGAAAGGAGCTACTTTGTTCCAAGGGAGACACATGGGGCTTGGAGGTGTACAATGCCTTGTCGTGGCTTGACTCTAAGGGCAAGAATAGAAAGAAGCTCTATATTCTACATTTGGGAAGAGGAGAACTGTGGAAGTCTGAGATTGGCTAAGTTTTGAGTGCATGGGAATTTTCAGGGGACAGAGGAACAAGTGTGCAAAGCTACCATCAGATTCTAAAAAGTGTCTAGAACCCTAAAAAGGCTAAGGATCACGACTTTGACCCTTGAGCTGGAAGATCACTTCCAAAGGCCACGCGTGATGGTTGCTCACTGACAGAAAGGAGGAGCCGTGATAGGACCCTTTCAGCCTAGTCAATCCACAGCCCAGGCGGCAGGAATGGGATCTGGCAGAGGTGAGGGAGAGCAGAAGGCAGCATGGAGCATTTTACACACGCTGTCAAGTTCTCAATTAGTCCACACTCTTCAGGAAAAGGCTGGGATGTCACTGCAGATGAGCCGACTCTGTTCAGTGGGCACAGACTGGGCAGGGTGCCCACGGTTTGCTCTGGGCATCAGCCGCCTCTTGCTGGCTGTCTTTTCTAAATGCTGCCTCGGCAGGCGCTGGTAGCCTTGAGGGCAGCTTACGTCTGTGACTGTACTCCGCTTCAAAGACACACAAGCTCCCCCCCNCGCCTCAAGCCCTCCCAAACAAAAACAAAAACAGTAGGAAAATAATGAAGGCCTTCTCTTTAACTTGCCTAGACATTTTGAAAATGGGTGCTGGGTATACTTCTTCATCAGCACCAAAGGGAATAAAACAAGGGTCCAGAGAAATACCAAGCATCATGAAGCATCATGTTAGGGTTTCTCCCATACTTGTCTCCCAGCTTTAGAGGAATGATCTGTCTTCCTCAAATCTCTTTTCCTGAGTTAGAAGGAAGTGAAGCTCAAAATGATGACGCAACTGGACTGGTTAAGGCCAGCCCGTGACTCAGCAGATGGGGCTGGGTCACAGTGTGTCTGTGGAGTACAATTTCCCACCATGTCCCTGAGGTTTAGAGATGCTCAGCTTGAGAGATCAGCTGGAGACCTGACCCAGTGGAGTCAGCCTGCATTGTGGGGTGGCTGGCATCTTGAGCTTTGTGCTAGCTTTTGTCGAAAAATGGACAGTAAGAGATAGATCAATAGCACTTAGCATTCGAACCACTTGATTTACATGATCTCATTTAATATTTATAGCTTCATGAGCATTATCAATCCCATTTTACTGTTGGAGAAAGGAGAGAGGAATGAGCCCAAGGCCACAGATGTAGTCCCTGGTAAAGCTAGGGTTCACATCCAGCTGTGTGGGCAAGAAGCTGGGGCTCTCTGTCCCTGCAGGTTTGATACTATGAGACAGGTCAGCTTAATAAACAGTTAACTCTCCAGGAGGGCGCAAAGTCTCAGATTATTGGAGGGCACTTCACTGCATGAAAAAGAAAACTTTCTTTTCTCCTGTTAGGGTCCTGGAGAAGTCCCACAAGAGACCACCATCCATGCATGCCATCAGCAAGAGTGTTTATTATCTCGAGACAGTACCAGCATGCTGGGGCCATGTGTCCGAC
Organism: Ellobius talpinus; assembly: GCA_001685095.1. Classification (NCBI taxonomy): domain Eukaryota; kingdom Metazoa; phylum Chordata; class Mammalia; order Rodentia; family Cricetidae; genus Ellobius; species Ellobius talpinus. The sequence goes on from LOJH01009579.1 coordinate 7,850, forward strand.
ACAAAGGCAAAAGTGGCGAATGGCGACCCCCAAGAGAAGTTTGCTGGCTCTTTTATACACAACTAAGGGAATTTTAAAAGCAGTGTGATCATTCTGTCTAGGTTGGCTTACGCAAGTGGCGATCCTATTTGTACATTTCTAACTGGTTAGGGCTAGCAGGGGTGGGCTAAGGCTAGGCTTTTTCATGCCTGGGCACATCTGGACAAGTCCCAGCCTTTGTCCTTATTTAGTTACTGCCTTGAGGTATGGGGATCGGGTTGTGTGGGTGTCCCTGGCCTAGTATGTGCAATTGTCCTCATCCTTACTTTCAGGGGTGGTGGTCATTGATTTCCCTTTGTTCCTGTCTTCCTCAGAAACTGACTCGTTCAGTTTCAGGAGGCTGGAACTGAGGCCTAATTCCTAACTGAGTTATGCTATTTGCTTGACCCTCTCATCTCCAAGGAAATGCCCTAAAATCCAGTACATTATTAGGATGTTTTGTGGGAAATCAAATGTTAGCAAAGTGAATTTATTATTATTATTTCTAGATATTAATTTGTTGGAATATTCCTAATATTTTAAGTGTTTTTCAGCTCTTCTGCTTATTGAATTGGAGATACACAAATGATCATTTTAATATACTAGAGGATCTAAGGGACTCTTGGTTTTGTTCATTTTTTGGTAATGGAATAATTATTTCCCAATGGGTTTGATTTTGATATTTGTTATTTTTTTCTCTTGGGGGGGTGGATGGGTGAACAGGTTCTTACTATGTAGCCCTGGATGCCTTTGAATTTGCCTGTCTAATTTCCTAAAGGCTGGGGTTAAAGGCATATGTTACCGTGCCTGGCCTGATATTAGTATTTCTAAAACTTTTAAGTATTAAGTGTACAAAAAAAAACATGGTAAGGCTGAGGAGATGATTCAGCTGGTAAGTAAGACACCTGCCACATAATATGAAGACTTGAGTTCAGATTCTCAGAACCAACATGAAAAGCCAGGCACAGCCGTATGTGTCTGTAAGCCTAGCATGACTGGGATGGGGCAGGGCGCGTCAGGCGGAGACAGACAAGTTCCTGAGATTCACTGAGCAGGCAGTTTGTTTCAACTGATGAGCTTCAGGTTCAGTGAGGGACCCTTTCTTAAAAATAAAGGTGGAGAGCCATCCAGGAAAAATACCTAACATTTACCTTTGGACTCCATATGTATATGTACATATGTACACTGAAAAGTCCATATGACACACACAATATATACGCATGAAACAAACACCAAGATGCTGTAATTCAGAAGGGTAAAGCTGAGGATGACACTGGAGAATAACACAAAGCATTCAAAGAGTCCTCCTGCCAATTCCTTGGTGTGTGATGTCCAGCTGGATACTAGAGGGATGTAGGCCTTAGAAATTAAACATGCAGAATGTGGATGAAAGTTGTCTTAGAGGGCTGTTTAATAATCAAATTAAAGAAGATGACATATGTAAAGTCCTCTCCCCACAGGCACTCGGTAAACATATCTGAGGGATAAAGTGATAAGAACCTCTGACTGGGCAACTTGGTTCCCAAACTCAATGAGGGCTGGCAGCCAGGTTGGACTGTCTACATCTGAATGAATCTCTCCAAAGGTTTAGCTAAGAATTTCAGTTTCATAAAGCTACGGAGAATGGGCAGGTCAGGCGTTATTCTAGACAGACAAGGATACAACTTCTCCAGTTTCTCTGTTTCCTTTCCAATGATGGCTATTTTGCATTTGCAAATGGTTTTTTTTTTATCAACACAAAGATTATTTCCCAGGGCTCTTCATTTCCTTCTCTCCCTACGCTGCCCTTGTTAAAAAAGTGCCCTTTTATTTCAGCTAATTCAGTGGGTCTCCAACATTATTAGCTGCGGTACTTTGTGGAATGGCGGCAATGACTCCCCTCCCACACCCACATCCCTTTACAAGATACCTGCCAGTCACCAGCCCACACACCCCTGCCCCAGGTGGTGGTGGGATTTATTCCAGGCTTTGTACAAGATCTTGTGACTTGCTGGGCCGGTTGAGTTCAGTGGAAGGGGTGCATGTCATTTGTTAGCACTGGCCTCAGACGGTCTTGTATAAATGACGATGTCCTTTAAAACTCTACCCAAATTCCATATGAACATGTCCACACCACCCTGCCAGCTGTCCCCTCAAATTCCAGCCATTATCTACACGGACGATAGGAATAACAAGCTATGATGAGACAAGTTCTTTGTGGGCACGTATGTACCTGGACACATCTCGTGTATTCTGAGCAATAGTCTTATAAGGATTTCATGGTCATATTAGTAATAGATCTAGATAATCAATTTCCATTATTCACACTGATAGCATTTTGCAACAGTAATTCTCAGCTCTCAAATAAAGCAGCACGGATAGGCAACAGTGTAAAAATTCACCTAAGACCTTCATCCCAATCTAGTAATGAGCTTTGCTGTGATGAGAGTCAATGCAGTTTGTAGGCTTGTCTGAATGCATTCATCTGCATGCAATTTACAATAGGAGCAAACCAATCTTTAAAACACAAGGCACCGGCTGCAGAAGAGAGGGTAAAGACCGACGGAGGGGAGACTGTTTTTTTTTGATAACTTGGAGAACAGGGTATTTATTCTGTAAAGCAACTGTTGGGTGCCAAGCCCTATTTGAGACATCTATATAATTTCCTCTAGGTTTCAGAGAAGTGGGGGAGAATGCAGAGTCAGAGCACGGGAAGAGGGGCAGTGGAATGCTGACTTCAGGGCATGATGTGGCTGCTGCGCTCATGAAGACATGCCAGCAGTGGGTGGCTGCTGGCAGAAGAGCCGAACAGGACAGGATCCATTAACATTCCAGAACGGAGAGGAGAGGGACTCAGAAGGTCCCATTCTTCCCTGAGCGCTAGAGGCAGTTAAGGTTGCTGGTGGAGGCAGAGTCATGTTCTTTGGTAAATGGCCTTTGCTCAGATAAACCGCTCAGATAAACATGGAGTCAACCCTATTTAAATGCAATGAGCTAAAATAAAAAAATAAAACTAAAAAAGACATGAAAGCAAAAAAAAGACTTGCTGAGAAGGAGGGGTTAGAGGAAGAGGAAGGAGATAGGGAGGGTAATGGGGGTGATGGTTAATGTACGTGATACTTGTACATGAAATTATGAGAGAATAAATAAACGAGAGAAAAGAAGAAGTTCCTTTCTGTGGAAGAAGTCACAAGATAAAATTATGATCCTAACATATTTAAGCTGTCAAAAAGCAGGATGTCTTCTGCAACTTTAATCTGCCTGGAACTTTTCCATGAAAGCATCATCGGCTTCATCTGAAAATGGCTCTCCTGCTGTTTCTAATCCACGGGCCTCTCTGCAGATTCTCAGCAAGGCCAGATCAGATCCAGCCGGAAGACCGGCAGCTTTCCCCTGTTCTGACGTGAAAGCTCAGTGTCTTTCTCTCTGTACTGCTGGGCAAAACGTCTTCCTATCCTTGCATTTATTTTAGGTGGCTGAAATATTTTTTGAAAGCACTGATTAGAATTTATAAGTTTTGACTATGAAAGGAACACATATTCACTGGGAAGTACAGAGAGCTCCTGATGAAAACAGGGATCAGGTGAACATTTCACTGGCCTCCTACACAGATGTATAAGGGCACAAACCCCCTCCCAAAAAAACCCAAAAAAACCCAGAAACCAAAAAAATCAGAAACCAAACACCTAGACAAAAACAACCCAAACCAAAGCAAAAAACCACAGCAAAACAACAACAAAATCAAACCAAGCAAAGTCCTAAACATTATAATAGAGATAAATGATATTATATAATATTAAAATGATATAATACAGTACCTAAATACTTAGCATCAATGCCAAAAAAAATTATGATGCCAAAATGTAAAGGTTTTAAATAAAGAGAGCCTCTGCCTCTGTACTTGCCTGATCCTTCCTCACTTCTTGACCCTAGTCCTGGCCCTGGTTCCAATAAAGCTTTATAAAAACAGGAAGTTAGTATGCAGGTTATAATTTGCCAATTCATGTTTTCAAAATATTACACTGAATCAAAGATAGATTTCAAGTTCCTTTATACTTCGTGCTTGAGTTCCTTACTCATCTCCAACTACGTACAGCCTTGGAGTTGAGCTGTGTATTTGATTCTAGGTTCAAAGGGTGAGATAATGAAGGTGCTACACAGCTACCAGCAGTAGATTTTTAAAAAGATGGCTTCAGCTAATGTGCAGATTGGAAGGAGACTGACCAATATAATAGTGATGAGCAGGAATGTTCGTGATGAGGGTAACACATAAGACTGGCGATTCTTTTGTGGTCCAAGTTACCAATGACCATAGATAAAAAGACGACAATCACCTCCCTGAGCTCGAGTGTCACATAACATCCTCCCATTGCCTTATTCCTGAGATTCTTCTATGACTTCTGTCTTAGGGTTTCTATTGCTGTGAAGAGACACCATGACCACAGCAACTCTTATAAAGGAAAATATTTAACTGCAGTGGCTCAATTACATTTCAGAGGTTCAGTCCATTACCATTATAATGGGACATGGCAGTATGCAGGCAGACATACTGCTGGAGAAGGAGCTGAGGATTCTACATCTTTGGTTCATAAGTAACAGGAAGTGAAATGAGTGTCACACTAGGCATGGCTTGAGCGTATATGAGACCTCAAAGCCCAGTCACACAGTGACGTACTTCCTTCAACAAGGCCACACCTACTCCAACAAAGCCACACCTCCTCATAGTGCCACTCCTTATGAACTTATGAGGGTCAGTTACTTTCAAACTACCATATTCCACTCCCAGACCACCATAAGATTGTAACAATCTCATAATGCAAAATGCATTTAGTCCAACTTCAAAAGTCCCTAGAGTCTATCACAGTTTCAGCAATGTTTAAAAACCCAAATTAAGTCTTTCCTGACATTCATGTAATCTCTTAACTGTAATCCTCTATAAAATCACAATTAAAAAACCAGATAACATACTTCCAACATACAATGGCATAGGATATACATTGCTCGTCCAAAATGTAGGGAAGGGAAAGTAGTGAGGAAATACTGGACCAAAGCAAGACCGAAAACCAGCTGGACAAACTCCAAACTCCGCAACTCCATGTCTGATGTCACAGCATTCTCCAGATCTCCAGCTCGCTCCTTTCATCTTTGTTGACTGCAACATGCTGATCTTTCTTGGGCTGATTCCACTCGTAGTTAGCAGTTTTCCTCAGCAAGTATCCCACAGCACTGGCATCTCCAACATCTTGGGGTCTCCAAGGCAATCCATGCTTCAACTTCACAGCTTCATGCAATGGCCTCTCTGGGCCTCCTCCATTCAGGGACACCCTGACACATGCCTGGCCTCAGAAGCTTTCTTTATTCATGGAGGCAAATTCCATAGTCCCTTTCTTCTGTTCTTAACTCCAGAACCATGTGACTGAAGCCACCAAGTTCTGCTGCTTAGTGGGGCTGGAACATGGCCCCTCATTCAATTACATCTTCACCACCTTTCTGTTTTCGATGGTCTCCTTTATTGCCTCAGCTTGGCTGTGCTGAAACTGGATCTGTATGCCAGACGGACCTCAAACTCAGAGATCTGCCAGCCTCTGCCTTCCAAGTACTGGGATTAAAGATGAGCCCTGCTACACTCTGCTTAAAGCTTTCCTTTAATTCATTTTTACAAGTTGGAAGTTTATCTGGGTGGAATCTTACCCTGAGGTCACCACTCCCTTTATTCTATTTCTTAATCTGTTTATCTCCTTGGATGCAGATTTTAATTCCATTCCACTTTCTGGAGCTCTTTTTCTCCTCAAATTGTACATTTTATACTTTTTCTTGTTCAGCTTGCCCCTTTTCATTAAAAATCTGTATAAGAGTGACCAGTAATAACCACACAACAGAGTCTATTTTATGCTGTTTTGATATTTCCTCTGCCAATGGAATTAATCCCAAACTCTTCACTTTAGCCTCAGACAGACTCTTTGAACAAGGGCAAAAAGCAGCCACATTCTTCACTGAAATATCACAAGAATGATCTCTAGGCTACATATTAATATTATTTTCCTCTGAAACCTCTTGGACCAGGCCCTCACAGTCCAAATAACCCTTGACACCACTGTCTTCCATGCTCCTACTTGTATGGCCAATTAAGCAGTGCTTAAAGCATTCTACTGCTTTCCTAACCCAAGCTCCCAAAGTCCATATTACTGCAAACAAAAACATGCTCCAGCCTATAACAGCAATATCCTAGTCCTTGGTACCAACTTCTGTCTTAGGGTTTCTACAGCTGTGAAGAGACACCATGACCACAGCAACAATTATAAAGGAAATCATGCAATTGGGTAGCTTACAGTTCAGAGGTTCAGTCCGTTATCATCATGGTAGGACATGGCAGCATACAGGCAGACAAGGTGCTGGAGAAGGAGCTGAGAATTCCACATCTTTGTTCCACAGGCAAGAAGGAGTGAAGTGAGTGTCATACTGGGCATGATTTGAGCAGATATGAGACCTCAAAGCCCAGCCTCACAGTGCCACACTTCCTCTAACAAGACCATACTATTTCAACAAAGCCACATCTCCCTAATAGTGCCACTCCCTATGAGCTTATGGGGGCCAACTACATTCAGACTATCGCAGCTTCCCCTTGCCTTACTGACTTCTCATCAGTTACAGGTACTCTACTTTGGTCTATTCTTAAGTGATTCTGTGGCCTTCAATCATCTTAAGAGACATCTCTAATCCTGACGCTGTGTACTCTAACTGTCCACCTGTCATGCCCATTCCATGAGCAGAGCAAACTTAGCGAGGATGACATAAACCTTCCTGGATGTCAGAAGTAAGAGTCCTCTGTGTTGGTGGGGCTAGTTTCAGCACGAAATTGTATGCTATAAAACTATTTCATTTCCTTTGTTTACTTTATGTTTCTTAAATATCTTCTAAAGTCATTTAATTTTATGTGTATGTGTGTGCATCAGATCACTGGGGAATAGAGGGGGACAGAAGAAGGTGCTGGGCCCCTTGAACCAGGTTTTACAGGTGTTTGTATGCCACCTGATGCCAATAATTACACCTAGGTCATCTGTGAGAGCAGCAAATGCTCTTAACCACTGAGCCATCCATCCAGACCCTTGTGAACAATCTTTTAAACAATTAAAATAACTCATGTGTTGAAACGATAAAAATATGCATGTTCAGTTGGAAGTTTTGACTTTTGAATCCCTAAGTACCAATCTATTAATCTTCTATATCCCTTTTAGGGGTGGGAAATATCACTAATTCTATTTGGCTGCTTAAGAAGAGGAAAAAAGTCATTAACTCCTATTTTCCCCTTTCCCCAACACCTATTCTAACAGCAAATGCCACAAATTCTCCCAAAATATGGCTCCATTTTTCACCCCCTGAAATAAGATCAGCACCAACACTAGATCTGGAAAGGAAACAGATTTAGGGTAGGGTCTTCACCGATAAAGAAGCAGGGGTTGGGGAGGAAGGGAAGGGGATACAAACAGAAGTGTTCACTTTCCAGATGACTAGATGGGGCACTGGCACGCCTTTGGCAAGTTTAAAACTGTGCAGTGGTGGGGTCTGGGTTGTGTGCTCGGGCTTCCCCAGGAAGCACAAACACTAGAAGATGTTCCAGCTTTCGGCCAACTGCACACTTCTGTCCTGCCGTTTGCATGCGTATGTCTGGTTCTGAGAGCAGAGGACAGAGCTCAAGCAGTCAGGCCTCATGGCTCTTGGAGAGAGTTGGATGATTTCAACGGCAACGTGTCTCATCACCATCTGGCAGGGGCCTGAGCAGAGAGGAGTGTTGACACGCCCAACATCCGTGGCTGAGGCCAGAAGGAAATGTGCCAAAACCACAGGGTCAGTTTTCTGAGCCAACAGTCCATTTTTCTGGGAGCTAAGTTCAGTCATATAGAGTACACTTAACAGGTAATTATGCTAGACTAGTCCGGCGCCCAGAGAACAAAGAGAGCTTGTCTTGATTGCCAACTTGGGTTTTGGGATGACTTTTTATGTTTTGTGATTGCAAGATCCTGCTTCTAGAGATGGCATCTGCTTTTCATGTTACAGGTCTAAATAAATTCAACAATCATCTGCCCACTTGAAAAAAAATCAGTGAAGCTGATTTAGTAGTTACTGATTAGTGTGTCATTTGCATATCAAATGTAAGCTGACAGAACCCTATTAAGTAGAACTTTTTATCTATATGTTAACTGAAAGATCAGAAAACTATGCTTTACTTACATTGGCATTTTATTACATTTAATCCTCCTTCCCACTGAAATGTCATGGTTTTCATTAATATTATTTTTGAAGTGTCTTTAGCTAAATTTTTATTCATCAGCATCATTGTGATTTGTGTGTGCATATGTGTGATCTGTGTGGGGGTGGGTTCAGATCGGGAGCTTGTTGTCGCCTTCCACTGTAGAAACTAGAGGGAGAATTCAGATTACTAGCATAGCAAGCGCTGTTACCTGAGCTATCGCCCCAGCCCTCAGGACTGGTTTCTGTGCTTGGCGAATGCCGTGTGTGTGTGTGTGTGTGTGTGTGTGTGTGTGTGTGTGTGTGTGTG
>LOJH01009579.1:16512-28286 GCA_001685095.1 Ellobius talpinus
GTGTGTGTGTTGTGTGTGTGTTTTGTGTGTGTGTATGTGGTGGGTTTTATCTTTAAATTAGCATATATTTTAATAGCACACATCAGGTTTCTTTGTGGAATTTTCATACATATTTATTTTTGGCTGAATGTAGGTAGAAGACAGGCTTCTGGAGGGGCACACTGGCATACTTATAAATTTAAGGTAATAGGTACTAAGCGCTTGCTAGTACAAACTAGGAGGTGTGCATTTTACCTAGGTTCACCTACTGTATCCTAACAACAAGCCTGTGAGAGGAGATGAGGGAAACTGAGGAAGGGAATGATCAGATCTGTTGCTCCAAGGATGTAAGAAGAGGAAGAACTGAGAGCTGAGCGCAAGTGGCTGTGCCCCTGATCTGTGCCCTTGAACAATCAGCAACACGCCTTCCACATTAGCATTTTCATTTGAATTACGGTTTTCGTTTGCCTTACTTGACTTACTTATACAAGTTTTCATGTGAAATAATATGCCTGCTATGTAGAGAGCTCACGTTTATGTTTTTAAAAGCATGGGCTTTCATGTTTCAGTTACCGAATGCTTGCGAGTGTCTGGCTGCTCCCATAGAAAGAATATTTGCCATCATTGAGAGTACTTGTTTGCACGGGCACTTTTCCAAGTCTGTGACTATACTGGTCTTCTCATTCTCTGTGCTCTCAAGCCTAAAAGCATATTTACCTAAACAAGGGATTTTTCTCTGCAAAATCTACGATGAAAAATTTTAGAATAAATTTAGAGCAAGCATGAAACTAAAAAAGGAGATTATGGGAAGTGTAGCCCGATGAATAAAAACCCAGAGACAGAAATTGGGGTTCAACCTGAAGGTCAGCAAAGCAAAACAACCAGTCATCGACTCTTACCTCAACTTCAGTCTGAAAGCACAATTCTGCCTCCAGGAATCTCAGAATGAGACTGGGTGAGAGCTGTCTCCTCCCCTTTTATAGTCCTCTCTGGCGCTGGGATTAAAGGTGTGTACCACTACTGCCTGGTCTGTAAGGCTGATCAGTGCAGCTGTTTTACTCTGAACTTCAGGCAAGCTTTATTTATTAAAATACAAATGAAACATCACTGCAGGGAAGCACAGTGCTTACAGGCGAGAAAACACCCCATTCTTTCATGACATCATTTTGTACAGTTTCTCTAGATCATCCCTGAAGAGACTATGGCGAGTTCTCAAGCTATATACTGTACATATCAGCGAGCCTCTCAGACACCTTGGTGCATTATAAATGCTACTACTAGAGGTCCCTTTTAAGGGAAAACAACACAATTCTATCTACATTTATCTGCAAAAGCTGCTACCTGGAGCTTCCACCACATTAGGAATATCATATGCTAGTGACTGGGGTAAAATTGACATTTTTTTCTTAACGTCTCGGCTTTTGCTCATTATGCTGAACTGTTATTTAAAAAATAAGGGCTATACTATTCGTATACATAGGTTTAGAGCATCTATCTATTTAAGAAAAGTGGGGACATTAAATTTATATTTAACATCAAATTTTAATATAATATAAAATATTAAATTCTACATTAAATTCTCCATATATAATAAACATAGTACATTTTCCAGCATGGTAGTAAAAAAATAAATGTACTCAGAGATGTGGTGCCAAAGAGGGTCAGAGGTGAAGGAGTGAAGATGGGAAGATTGAGGACAGTGGTCTTGAGGCCGGGTAGAGTTTGGCACAGCAGTGGGTGACAAGAGGAGGAACTGCCAGTTGTCCAGTCACCCAGACCTGGGCATACCCCACACCTTACTTGGCTTCTGCAAAAGAGAAGCCTTTACATCCATTTTTCTAGGGTTATAAGGAGCCTCTAAGGGGATCCTTTGTTTTGGATTTATTTATTTTTATATGTACGGGTGCTTTGCCTGCCTATGTTTGTGCACCACATGCATGCAGTGCTCACATAGACCAGAAGAGGGCTTCCCTTGGAACCGGAGTTAGAGGCATTTGTTAGCCGCCTTGTGACTGTTGGGTCCTCTGGAAGAGTAGCCAGAGCCATCTCTCCTGTCCCATCTAAGGGAGCTCTTGTTTAGCCCCGTGGTTTTTATAGAAAATGGGCAGGAAATAATCCTGAGGTGTGTGCACAGGTGGGTGACTTTAATGGGCAAAGGACACTAGATCTGAGTAAGATGATTAGCCAATCAGCTCACTACCTCTTCCCACCCATGTGAAGTGGGAACTCCATCAGCCTTTCTGGGAAGAGCTTTCCCATAAAACCAGGAAAAAATCCTACAGGCCTCAGGATGAACCTCTGCCTTAGGAGCTTAGGTATGCCTTCCAGGCTAGCCTGTAAGTCAGTCAGGCATAGTGACAAATGGGATTCAAGCTTTAACCGAAATGCAAGGAATTTTGGCCATTTTGTTGAACTAAAACGGTCCAACAGGAATGTTCTATTTGTTAGGATAAAGAGGTAAATAAGGTACCCTTGGAGGGCCAGCCAAGGTGAGCCATGAAGGGGATCATGCCACACAACAGATCAATTCAAGAGGTTTATGGGGGAGAGGGAAAGCAAAAGGCTGCCTCAGAGCTGGGACAAGTGAGAGAGACATAGAGACAGACAGACAAACTGAGAGACAGAGGGAAGAAACAAGATAGAATATCTGGGGTGGCCGGAGGCATGCGTCACTATGCAATTCTAGGCAACTCGAAGCAATAGTGGAAATATACCACACCTAGCAGCAGCTGTGTGTGTGCGTGTGTGTCTATCTGTCTGTGAGTGTGTCTGTGTGTGTATGTCTCTCTGTGTGTGTATATGCCTGTGTGTATATGTGTCTGTCTGTGTCTCTCTGGGTATGTGCTTATCTGTGTGTGTGTCTGTCTGCACTGTCTGTGTGTCTATGTGTATAGCTCTCTCTGTGTGTATCTGTGTCTCTGTATGTGTGTGTCTGTGTCTATGTCTCTATGTGTCTGTCTGTGTGCGTGTGTCTGTCTGCATCTGTCAGTGTGTGTCTGTATATATGTCTGTGTATGTGTCTCTGTGTGTATGTCTGTGTGTGTTTGTCTGCATGTTTGTGTGTGTATCTGTATGTATGTGTGTGCCAAATTTAAATTATTGCCTTCAAATCTACCTATTTGTTTCCTCACAAAGTGAAAAACTAGCTGGGTTTATTGCCTGCTCTGGGAATCTTGCAGATTTGCAGATCTGAAGCTGTGTGCTTTGACCCAGCAGGCCATTTTTGTCCTCTGAAACCAGCCTTACCACAGATGAGCACAAACCTGCTTCCTTCTGGCAGTGAGCAGGGGTGTGGCGGAGATGTCATCTGGGGACTGACACATTTTTCCCCCATTTTTTCTTCAGAAAGAAATTCCTCTCATGCTCTGGATGCTGAATTTAAACATCACTGGTGTCAGGCCAGCTTTGTCTTTGAAGAAAGGTCACGACTGTGAGGGACAGATTGGTGCAGATCTGGGCACAGGGCCTCAGATGGGGGGGAGGGGAGTTGACAGGCACAGATGACATAAGAAGCTCCCCATTTTAACAGTGTGTGTAATCAGATGGGAACAAGAGAGAAATCTAATATCTTCTTCCTTCACAGTCTTAGCTTCTCACATGTTTACAATGAAAGTAAGGTTCTATGGTCTCAAAAATTCAGCTTTAACCAATAGTTCTAGGTGACACTGCTTTGAAGGCTGATGTTGTTATATCTTCAGCTGCTCCTTTATCTGCAGTGTTTCCTTGGCTGTCTCCCTGTAGAAGTCTGAATGTCATCCTTACTTTAACTCTGACATCTTTCAATGTGAGTCTCCCCAAATTTTCTCATCTAAAATTAATTTCCCGTCCCACCGCACCATGAACATTCCCCCTAGTGCTGCAGCGCACTCCCGCCTGCCTTCATTAGCAATTGATTTTCATTTTTCCTTTCTCACGATGCTGTGAACTCTTCATTGATGAGGACCAAGGATCAGGGATCCAAGTCTTGCCCACAGAAAATGAATGTTTTATACAACAATGCTGAGCTGACAGGTTTTCAATGTCATCTTCAAAGTCACATTAAAAAGGCTTTTGTGTTTACGTATGTGCGCGCCCGCGCGCGCGCGCGCGCGCACACACACACACACACACACACACTCACACTCGTGAGCCATGGTGCACACTTTCAGTAGGAGTCCATTCTCTCCCCCCCCCCGTGGGTCCCAGGGATCAAGCTGAGGCCAGCAGGCTTGGTAGGCACCTGCCTTCTGACTGAATCGTTCACTGGCCCCACAGCCATCGTTTGGATCCTGGAGAGCTTACAGATGTTTTGCATTAGGCTTTCTAAATTTCTTTTATTGGAAAATTCAGTCCAAGAGGACAGGCTCATAAATTTGTCTTTAAAATTAGAGCAGGAATACTGGGTAGGGTGAGGAAGGTGTGGGTGTCCATGACTGTGTTTTCATGTGACAGATGTCTCTGAGAGAGAGGGTGGAGCAGCTAGCTCTGCTCCAGTTAGCATGGTTGGCTCCAGAATGCCATGGGGGGGTGTGGGGCAGGAATAGTGTTCTTAATCAGATGGGTTCAAGATAGAAGCATGTTGCTTCTTGATTTTCTCCCTCCCTCCACGGTTATTAGCATGAAGGTTAATTAAAGAGTAGGGTACTACAAGTTTTTTATTTTTCTTTTTTTTCCTTTTTTTTGTCAACTTGACACAAACTAGACTTGCCTGGGAAGAGGGGAACTCCAAACTAAGAAGATGCCTCCATCTGAGTGGCCCATAGGCAAGTCTGTGGGCTATTTTTCTTGAGTAATGATTGACATGGGAGGGCCCAGACCACTTTGGGCAGTGCTACCCCCAGCAGAGGGTCCTGGCTTATATTAAACAAAACAAAACAAAACAAAAAAACCCTTAAACCGAGAGAACCATGAGGAACAAGCCAGTAAGCAGTGAGTTCCCTGAGTTTCTGCCTCCGTGTTCCTGCCTTGGCTTCCCTCAATGATAGACTGTTCAGAAGGTGTAAGCCGAGAAGGTCCTGTCCTCCCCAAGCTGCTTTTGGTCTTGGTGTTTATCACAGCAAGGGAGAGCACACTAAGACACTGGAACAAGAAGAAAAGGAGAGGAAATAAGATTTATTCCCAGCAGGATAGAATGATTAACAAATTAATCACCTGAGTGCTGTCTCTGGTGCTGGCTCATTACTTTTAGGTGACTATAGGTTCTCTACGAGAATCACTAATTCCTACCACAGATGTGAAAACACTTGGTTCACAGGAAGCTAAGGTTTGCAATAAGATGATAGGTGTCTCAGCTAAGCTGTCCAAGACAACTTTGTAGCACGCATTCACGCAGGATGGCAAGCTCTGAGTTGGAACTGCCTTTTCCTCTTCACAGTGGTAGTGGAAGGCAAGAAAAGGGGACAAAGAGAAGAAAAGCCAAGTAGCCATGACAGCATCACCCACTAGGTCTCTAGAATAAAGTGGCACTAGCCTTACCGATCAGGTCCAAACTGTATCAGTCACAGGCAGCTATTAGTTTACATGACAGTCACAACAGCTCTTATGTTAAGTTAGCTATTATGGACTGCATTTTACAGGTGGGGAGCATGGGTGCATCAAGGTGAAACACCCTGTTCTAAAACCTTCTGATTAATAAGTGGTACTGCTGCGTGTCTTTGATCTGAAAGAACTGCCAAATTAGGATAATACATTTCAAACAAGCTTTATAAAATGAATCCAGAGATGCAGCAGGGGACGAGATGAAGAGATTAAAACCAAAACAATCCTACAAAAAGAAAAAAAAAGGACAACATCTATGCACCTAAAGAAGTTGTATGCCATGAACGAGGACAACGGGAAACACAAAGCAGAAGCAAGGAACGGGATGGAGGGAGTTAAATTCAGAGCCTGCACAATACAGCAGGAGGCTTGGGAGCCGAACTAGGTCACCTAAGGGGACAAGAAGGGAACGAGTTACAGGGGTGAGCAATCTTAAAGCAGGGATCAATTGGACTCGAGAAAGCATCACTTAAGACTACTAGGCAGAGAAAAACCCAGGCAGACCCATCACTGACAGAGAGGGGTGGCTAACTGGAGGACATTTCTTAAGACTGAGGGCTTCAGGCTGGCTACTGAGCTTCAAGCTTCCGGAACTTCTATAAAAAGTCTTGATCAGTATTCCGTGTTACAGACGATATGTCACCCACATGTATTGACAGATTGGGGATGCTAGAAATAGGGGAGGAAGTGACTCAAAGTTTTTTTTTTAATTTAATAAAGTTGATCTCACTCAGATTGTCTGGGCCTAGAGATACTTATTTCAAAATAATGTAGCTTAGTAAATTTTACCAGTTTTGATTAAAAACAAAAACTGGTTCTTCCGAAGATGTGAGCATTGTTTCCGGAAACCTCAAAGTCCAGAGATCCATCATCGCAATTGGAAAGCTAGAGAAGCATCAGTGGTCTGTACCAGATGACTTCTAAATCGCGTAAGCGTTCATAGGTTTGAGGCTAAGGCAGACTAACTAGTAACCACACAATGCAAAACTGTTTTAGGTGGGAGGCTAGGGTGGGCTTTTGTATGTTTTTTAATAAACAACGAGAAGTATTGAGCTCTTTTCTTTGTTCTTTTCCCAGATAATGTAGCTGTTCTGCAGGTGGAATAAGCATGAGAAAAAAATGGGTTGGGAAGATTCTTTGGCCACAAGTCTGCAGTAAACGGAGGCGATGAGAGCTGGTGAGGATACTGGGCGACAACTTCAATGTGGGCTTTCTTTTGGCATTTGCAAATCCCTTCTAAAGAGTAAGGTCTAGTACGCACTGATGTCTGGAGAGAGTAAGCTGGATCAAGAGCTTCTGGGGACACAGATTTTATTTGCTCACCGATCTCAACTTGTTCAAGCACATGTGTTTCTTAGGTCCAGTCATTGTCTACTTATTCCCAGTGGCTCGGGATTCAGCAGAGAAATACGAAAGCGCCTGGGACTCTGAATTAACCCCTGGCACTGAACGAGCTTGTTCAGTTAGCACAGTTTTCCAGGTGGCTATCTCGGATGCACCTCTGACAAGAGTGACATGGTATAGGACAATCCCTTCCAGTATGTGCAGATTCAACAAAGTAGGGTGAATCTGTACGCCACAGTTGCCAACTATGCCCAGCGTGTCACTGGTGCAAGTACGCTTCAAAGCATCATGGGTAAGGAGCACGACCTGCAAGCAGGGACTGGATCCTGACTCATTCCGAACATATGATAACTCAACTGCTCTAAACCTTGGTTTCAGAGGAAGAAAGAACACTCCTTTTTATCTCATATGCTAATTGAGTATCTCGAGTCTTGGTATGTGGTAAGCACTCAATACTCAATGTTAGACTTTTTTTGGAATTGTTTATTATTAAACTTAATGTTTTACTTTAAAACATACATGAATACTTGTTTTATTATTTAAAAAATTAATTTCTTGAAAATTTCATCTGAGTCCCATATTTGTATCATTTCCTCTTTCCTCTCCTCCCTCCAACTCCTCCCGTCTCCACTCATCTTATCCTTCTCAAATTCATTATCTCTTATTCTTAAATTATTATTGTTAAATATAAATATAAAATACAACTTCTTGAGGCCATTTAGTGTTATTCATATAAATGTGTGTGTATGTGTGTGTGTGTGTGTTCAGAGCTGACTACTTGGTACTGGAAAAACAATCTGGGAGCTCTGCGTTCTAAATACCTATCCTCAGATCCACAGGTAAATGTAGATCTCACCCCTGATCAAAGGAATTCCTTTCTTTAATAGACAGCATTACAGAAAACCACGTGGTCAACAGACAGAAAACCACTGACTCTAGGCTGCCTAGCCCAAGTGATACATCTACAACACATCTCCTACACCCAAGGCTCAGGGAACATTCTAGAAGAGTGGGTGGAAAAATTGTAAGATCCAGAGGACTAGGATGTATGCTGTCAGACTGTGTCTTCTGTGTATGACAGAGGAGATGCACCCATGAAGTCTCACTAACATGGCTGCTTAAGCAAGACCTGAGCCATGACAACACTAGTTGACAAGTCAATGTGGATGGGAGAAATCCCACAATGCTTCATCCTAGGTGAAGAGGTCAAGACAACTAATGATTGCTGAGAGGAGAATCAGACGGCGCTAGCTTTCATTAGTAGGGTCTTTGGTAACAGACTCCAGAGCGGGCAAATGTACAAAATGTCAGAACATCTTTTGAAGGCAAACTAATTAATACTAGCTGTGTTACAGGAGTATGTGCTAGCCATTCAAGGGGGAAATGATGAAATGGTTTAGTTGATCAGATATAGAGAACCTAAAGTGTGTTTCTGCAGAGACTCAGGATGGTTTAAGAAGTGCTCACAGGAGCACAAAAACGAACCCCACAGTGAGTGGTCTGTCACTTCTCTAGGTCTGGTCCGAAGTAGGCCCTAGACGGTGGTTGTGTATCAGCCCTGACAATCTGCATTACCCAGCACCCTTTCACTATGCTGAGACAGCTTGCATTTAATAATCAGGGAACAGCCTAGCCTGTGGCTATGAGCAAAACTAACTGGCCAAATGGGAATTGAAGCTGTGACCTTGGCCTCATTAGATATAGCAATGTCCTTGAGCAGACCACTTTCACACAAACAATCTGGCCACCTTCAAAGAAAACGCAATACAGCATGCATATGCTAACAGATCAAAATACACAAATAACCATGTTTCACAACTAAAATAAAAACTAATTCATGGCTATCCTACAAATAATCTTCTAGTCGAGTGTATGTGCCAGCACCCAGAGGCCTTCTGTGAATTCTGCTGTTGGGTTCAAATGTCCCCAAAGTAGAACTGTTGCCATCATTTGTATTTGTAGAAATCTCACTGTTAAGCAGTCAGTTTTCATTGGTAGGGTATCTATACACCTCAGAGGTAAAGAATGTGCTGCCAGCTGAAATCTGAAAATGGGAAAATTAGTACCGTTCCAGAAACAAGCTCAGATGGGAACTTGATGGTAGCAGACAGATCTGAAGCCTTGTTTACTTTATTTGTCTTTATAGTACATGTAAAATAAAGACTCCCAGTAAACTGATACTCTCTGCTAGCATGTTCCTTACGATAGCACCTGGTTATATGAGGCATGTATGTACAGTGTACAGTGGTACCCGCTGTTTCAAAGACCTAGTATTACCTTGTTGGATTCCTGCATCTACCTGATGTCAATGGTATTTTGTTATTATTTTATAGACTCAAGTGTGATATGGAGAGAAATTCACTGACTTGTCCAAGGCTGTCTGGTGAATGGGATGGGGCTGCAGGCTGGGGGCTTCTAACTCAACTACTCTAACCCAAGGGTACATCCAGTTAATGCTGCTCCTGGGAAGAACGGGCATTAGGAATTAAGGAACACACAGTCTACTGTGGGGAACCCATGGTCATCTTCAGGTCTCGCTCTTTCTTTTCCTAATTTTCTTTTCAGACTATTGCTTTTGTGAGGCTAAGTCTTTGGTAGAATTAGCAAGAACCAAAACCAAGCCTGAAACCAAATAATCAAACAAAGAATAAGAATCCCCAAACCAAGCAAAAACAAAACACCCAAAAGTAAAGCAAAGCAAAGCAAGATAACTACACAAAACTACCAAATATAAAAAAGCCCTAACACAACAAACAAACAAACAAACTACCACCAACAAAACCGCAAGACACCAACCTGTGAGGAGCCAGATGACCCAACAAACACTTTTGATTCCATGGATGAGGGGACCCAAGAATCAAGTCAAGGCTCTTCACGAAGGCTCTCTAATATTATTGGGTCCTCAAGGTGACAGCTGTGGGCATCCATGTCCTCATCCACTCTCAGCTTCTGTAGCTTCGGCTTCTCCCCCCCCTTTACCTTCTAATCTCTCCCTTTCTCATTATTTTCATGAACATAAAAATAACTGGGTTTCATGGAGATATTTTCACATGCGCTGTAGTATTCTTTTTCTCCCAACCTGACTTTCCCCAACCTTCCTCTCCCCTCCTCTTGCTGGTTTTCTCCCCCCCACACAAGAAGGTCCTTCTTTCTGCTTTTGTTTTTGTAGCCCTGGCTATCTGGGAATTTTCTATGTAGACCAGGCTGGCCTCTAATTCACAGAGATGTTGATGCCTCTGCTTCCTGAGGGCTGGGATTAATGCATATGCCACCACACCTGGCTTTCCTTCTTCTTTTATGACACATATATTCCATGGGCTTCTCTGGTCCCTCTTCTCTTAGAGATTATAACGATATTTTCTTTTGTTTTGGAGATTGCAAGATTCTTCCAGTTATGGCATTTGGTTGCATGATAGGAAAAATAATTAGATTTGACATTACCTCAGTAGGCTGACTAATGTTCCCTAAAGAAGGTCATGCCCTATCCTAGCCCCAGAAATCTATGAATACTTTCTGTGGCAAAGAGGCTTTGTATAGGTGGTTAAATTAAGCATTTTGAAATGGGGAGATTATGCTTGGTTGTCTTTCATAAGGGAAGCAGGATTGGAGAGAAGGGAAAATGTGACCATCAATGCAGGGTTGAGGTAATAAACTTTGAACATACAGAAGGAGCCCCAGGTTTAGTCTTGAGAAAAGAGAAAAGGGAAATGAAGAGAACCCTTGCGCAGTGTCCAGAGGAAACTGCCTTGATGACACCATCTTGTGAGACTTCCTAGTTTAACAACTTTCATACTCAGTGTGCACTGGATTAAGCTACAAAAGTCTTGATAACTCACTACAGTAGCAAGAGGAATCCACACAGGCACCGTGGTTGAAGTCCTCATGCGTCTCAAACCTTGTGCCTCTGATTTCAGTCTCGCCTCTAGTTTATTCCAGGTTCAGTGAGCACTCATCCATCCAACTCACTGAACTCATAAACCCTGTGTATGTAAGCAGAACCAGCCTTGTTCTGCTGTGCTCAGAATAATTCTCCCACCTTTTATGTTCTGACACATATTGGCTGGGTGAAAGGTAGCTCATGCCACGGGCATCTCACCTGGCTTTGGTCCATTCTCCGATACTCTGATTTTGTTAATCCAATCTAGCTAGTCATCAACTTAAAAACAGAGATATTTTTTATTTTTATTTTACATGTGTGAGTTTTGCCTAAATGTATGTTTGTGTCCTTTCCGGAAAGTTGATCTCTTTATGTTACCCAAATGACCATGCTGACAATTTGAATTTAACACATTCAAATATCAGTGGAAGCATGCAGCTGAGTTTCATTTTGTCCTGAGACCCCACCTTTGTATTATTTATCTACCATCACTGCATGCCTGTAGTAAGCACAGTGTCTGGCACAGAGCAGGTATGCAATATGCATGGATGAAACATCTTCAAGGCCAGCAGCAAGCATGGCATCTGTGTGTACCCAGCCTCACCTGCTGGTCATCAGAGCTGCAGCCCGGATGGGGAGCTAGTTTGTGGGTGAGCCCACCTTTGTATGAAGCCTACAGCTGAAATGTTAAAAAATCAATGCATTTTAGAAATAATTTGCATGCAGTTTAACCCGTCCATACTAAACACATGATTCAGTCACCGTCAAGGCTGTGTAGCCACCACTCTCATGATACAAAACATCCCTACCATTTCAAGTGGTTTCCTCACGCCCCATTGTGGCCTGCTCCTCCCCGCGTCCTTGGAGACTGCTGACCTGCCATTTGCCGTCATCGTTTGCAGTTTTCTAGGCATGCTCTTAAATGGACTCACATAGGACGTACACTCTTTTCTCTTTCCCCTTGCCTTGCTTCTCCCCTCCCCGCCCACCCCACTGAGATAGCGTTTCTCTGTAGCTTTGGTGTCTGTCCTGGAACTAGCTCTTGTAGACCAGACTG
>LOJH01009580.1:242-16480 GCA_001685095.1 Ellobius talpinus
CCTTAGTGCTTGAAGCCCACATTTTCACCATTTCCCTGACAAATGGTGAATGTACCTCATAAGAAGCTATTGCTTGTTTTATTTCTTTTAGATCACTCATATGTATTGGTTCCCGTGCATAGTCCTTGACTACCTTAGGGTGCTTTGTGTCAGGTGGTCTTTCTGAGTAAATTACCGGATATGCAGTTGAAACTCTGTGTAAGTCATCCAGAGGTCTGGCACATACTGATGAGGCTAAATCCTGAGGCTAAATCCTGTCTTTGCACCTCTGTCCCTGCTCATCAATTTCAATAAATTCCTCAATCTTTTCAAATCTTTTTACTATTGCTTCCTTTTAATGTCTGAATCTCCTGTCCAGTGTTCTGTTTTAATGGCCAAGAGCCGCTAGCAGTAGTGAACAGCATGTGTTGCTTAGGTACTGAAAAATATGCTTTGTTTAACAAATTAAGAACAGATAATAAAGTGATCAAATGACTCTGAGAGTTGGGGCCCAGGATAAAGAGAAAACCCAAAGTTTTCCATCAGTGCAAATTACAGACTGTGCACCGCGGGGATTGCACGCAGGCTGGCATGTGGGTCGCGAGCTGGGAAGCACCGAGCAACAGCCTGCTGTGTCTGAGGGCTGGCTAAAGTCGCGGGCAGGAGAGTCAGTGCCCAACGCACCATGCAGCTGGCAGACAGATCCCAAAAAGTGTGGACTGGTCCCCATGTTCGGGTGCCAGATGATGGCGGAAGATACAAAATATCCCACACTAGTTCAGAATTATGTATAATAAAGGGTTATTTATTTAGTGGAGACTCACAGATCACTTTCCTAGATCTCAGTCCTCTGCATGAATGGGGAAGAGGAACAAAGTCCAGAAGCAAGAGTGAGTGCAGGCTTTACAACTACATTTATAGTATAAGAGAACACACCCAAATGGGCTGGTATCTTAAAGGCTATTGGCTGAAGGAGCGGAAGGAGCTCCCACTGCATTTGTTTGTTTGTTTGTTGTATTGGGTTTGTTTTTGGTTTGGTTTGGTTTGGTTGGTTTTATTTGCTTTGTTTTTGAGACAGGCTCTCCTCTATCCCAGGCTGGTTCCATACCAACTACCTAGTTGAGCTAACCTTAAATTTCTGACCCTCTTGCTTCTACCTCCCAAATGCTAGGATTACAGACATGAGCCATCAAACCCAGCTGTGAACTTGAAGGTGGAGGTGAACCAGTAGTAGCAACAAAGATGACAGTGACCTCAGCACTAAAACTACCAGAAGTGATAGGTGCTGCCAGCCAGACTGTGGATCAACACAAGAGACGCGGGGTTCAGATGGCCTGAGGGTTTTGAGAGAATGGGAAACAGTCATGGAGGACCAAGAGGACATGTGCCTACCCCTTCCTCCCAGTGAACTCTCTAGTACAGGATAGGTAGGAGCAAAGATGGGAAGCCCACTGGCCATTGGCAAAGAAGTTTCAGGAGAGAATACTTTTAGTGACAGTGTTTTAAGTTAATGTTTTATATTTAGATATAGTGCCACACTTTTGTCCCAGGAGAGCTGTCTAATTTGCATATTATACTTTACACTCAACCCATTCTGTCTAATTAGCATTTTTGGTCTCACTTCTCTTTTCCAATTTTCTTTACTGATTTTCTCAAATTGGAAGTCCCTAAAAATGCCCGAAATGAAAGGCAGCACTCCTGCAAGTCAGTGCACCTGGACACTTGCCCTTTCTGACTGATTGTGGTGCCTACATTTATTCTCATACCAACTGTTAACTCAGAAAGCAGCTTGATGTCTTAGAAGGCTAACCAAGGGAGCAGAAAGGTACAAGTCCTCACTGTTACCTCGGGAGAGGCCTGCCTGTACTTGTCTGTCTCTCTGGGTTTGAGTGTCTGCTTGTTCTAGGTGTTCACTGCCCTCTCTCTTCCCATTCTCCGTAGTATTAGAACAAACTGTCATCTTTCACTGCTCTCCAGCTCCTTCCTTCTGAAGCATTATATTTAATATAAACAGTGCAACAGACCTCTTATCACTTAGTTTCTTCCTTAAGGTATGCCTAGCTGCCCAACCCATCCCAGGACCGCTCCTCTAGTCTCCTTTGTAAAAGGCCTTTCCTGTGCTTGTCCATGAGCATCAGGGACTTCTCTTAAACCTTTTCCCCATAGTTTCCACAGCGCTCAGCCCTAAGAATGCCATTGCTTTGATGATATGTCTAGTGGCCAAAAGCAGATCGTTTGCAGACCCTTCCCATAAATACAAACTCCTGTTGCTTGATACATTTAAGACATGAGAATACAGTCAACATGGAGAACAAACTCTTTTCCGTGAGAGTAGATTGTCATTCTTTCCTGTACTGTTGAATTAATCTAATTAATTCTAATTAATTGTATCTATTAATTCTAATTAAACTTATCAATAAAAAAATCAGGAGTCAGATATGGGGGTAAAAACCTGAAAGATCAGAGAAGCGGGGAGCAGCCACAGTTGCTTCCTACCTTTCCTGCTCCTCTGACCAAAAGGGCCCAGATCCTCTCTCAGCCCCACCTTACCACTTCCTGTCTCCTCTCTCTGTGGCCCTCCAAACCTCTATGGTCAGCTAGTGGCCAGCTCTGCCCTCTGACTCCAAGCAAGCTTTATTTGTCAGAACATAATCAAAATATCACACACCATAGATGCTTGGTCAAAAGTGAGACCCCCAGCCCCCTGACACCCCTATATCCAAGAAGTCTGGGATGTTTGGGTGAAAATGTCACTCCTGCCCCTGGCACCCATCCTTGGAGTGCCAATGGAGCAGGAAGCTCCATTTCAAGTTCCCTCCCCCTGGGAGTTGCCTTGGTCTGGACTCCACCTCCAGGATAGCCAAGCACTGACCCCTCCCCAGGGAGGGTCAGGACCACTCCCACAGGGTATTTAGACTGCTGCCCAGAAAAGGAACCCATGGTCTCCAGGTTTCTTCCATGGTCTTCCCTGCTCCCTTCCCCTCACCATGCTTTCTAGAGCCACCTGGGAGCGCTGCATTAAATGTGGGCATCTTTTATTTGGTCTAATGTGGTCTGATTGGAATTATTTGCATTGTTGGAGAGGATCATCTTAAGCAATATTCCTAATATATGGAGGTTTCACAACAATCTTTTGTTTGGCTTTGGGCAAATGACAGCTTCCGAGCTTCAGCTTCTTCATTTGTCCAAGACCGTTAATAATGCCTAACTTGCTAATGAATTGATGAGACAAATAAACCAACAGTGCCTGGCTCTTGGTAAATACTCATCAAGAATTACTCCCTTCCAGACCCTCTTATCCCTGAACTCACATAACAGGTGAACGACGGAGTTATCTTTGCATATTATCTCCAAAGAAAGCCTGGTAGCATCTTTGACTTCATGTTACCTGTCCTTGTCTAATCAGCAAGTACTATTCTTATTCAGGACATGGCAAATAATCACACTGCATCTCAGGTCTCACTCCTGATCAGTAGGTACTGGTCACTTCTCTGCATTTTATAAAGATATATTTTTATTGTAGTTGTTGTTGTTGGTGGTGGTGGTGGTGTGTGTGTGTATGCACGCGCGTGAGAGTGTGCGAGCATGCATGCATATGTGCAGGTGCTTGGAAGGACAAAGGAGTTGGCTGCCCCAGACCTGGAGTGACAGTTGGTCTTGAGCCATTTGAGATGGATGTTGGCAACCAAACTTGAGTCTCCTGCAAAAGCAGTATGAGCTTTTAACTGCTGAGTCATCTCTGCAGCCCTGCTTCTCATGCATTTTATTTTAACCCTTTGTCCACCAGCCTTCTTAATGCACAAAAAAGACAGAAATCCTGAGTTTATAGAAGATATATGTGTGAATGTATATCATATGTCTCTGCATTTTTCTGAACACCTAGTGTGTCTTATTTGAAATCCCCAGTAAATATAAAGATCTTTTTCAGTGCCATAAAGTGCTTCTCTTTTTTCACTGTATACTTCTATGGTTACAGTAAGCTACTCCTGAACCTGCTCTCCCCTACCCATCCTATACCCAGGCTGGGCTCAACTGCCTCAAGCCTACATGGCTCACCTAAACTATTGTTGTTTTCCAAAGTCTAAGAAACAAAATTAGTCCACTAAGGGGAAAATTGCTCCCCACCATTCCCATTGTCCAGCTGGTGAGTACTGCTATTTGCTCACCGCCCTGCTCAAACATAGGTTCTCTGATTCTGAGGCAAGCCTCGCTTGTGCATTTTGTTTCCACGCTGTATTGTTTATGGCTCCCTCAGTTCAAGATTTGGACTATATAGAGTCTGTAAAGAGATAATTGTCTCTACTGTAGGTTTCTGCAGCACTGAAGCAGGGCCGAGTTACACCAACAGAGCTCTGCAAGAAATGTCTCTCTCTCATCAAGAAAACCAAGTATTTAAATGCTTACATTACTGTATCAGAAGAGGTAGCCTTAAAACAAGCTGAAGAATCGGAGAGAAGATACAAACAAGGTCAGTGTAAATTGTGTTCAATTGTATTTCATTGCTCTCTCAAGAGGAACAGTTTAATTGGGTGTAGCAATGTCTTTCAGTAAGTAAAACTTTAAACTTAAAACAATCCCTTGTTTAAAGAACTTGTCTTGAGTATTTAGTGTGATATATTTTGCCTCTCTATAATAATTTCCAGTGTAAACTTGATTTCTGGAGTTTTGTTCTTCTGGGGTTCTCTGTGGGGTGGGGGAGGGTACCCATGTTTGTCACTCTCCACTTTATTCCCTCAAGTCTTCTGCTGAACCTGAAGATAGGCTGGAGGTCAGCAAGCCAAAGTGACCATCCTGTCTTCACCCCTCACAACACTGGGGTTACAGGCCGGCATAAGAATAAGACACATGCCAGGCAGTGGTGGAGCACGCCTTTATTCCCACATGTGGAGGCAGAGGCAGGTGGATCTGTGAGTTCAAGGCCAACCTGGTCTACAAAGAGAGTTCCAGGATAGCCAGGGCTGTTATACAGAGAAACCCTGTCTCTGGGGAAAAAAAAAAAAGAACAAGCCATGTGGCCGTGGTCGGCTCAGCTTTGTGGGTGCTGGGATCAGAACTCAGCCTCATGTGAGCACACACTCTTACCTACTGAGCCATCTTTCCACCACCACCCCCCTTTGTGGCTTTTGAATGCAGGTCAGTCACTTGGAGATTTAGATGGAATTCCTGTTGCCATAAAAGACAACTTCAACACAGCTGGCATTGAGACGACATGTGCATCAAACATGCTAAAAGGTAAAGTTTAATGATTACAACATCAGTACTTTCATAAAAATGAGTGTTTTTCAGCTTAAAGATAAAATACTGAAGCTTCAAGATAACCTGAGATTAATTACAGCCCTGTGGGAATTACTTAGGGTAGACTATTGCCCCTTCACTGCATGCTCATTACATACAGAATTAATTTAGGTATTGGCCAGCATTATGAATGAATAATGCTTATGAAATTTAGGACCCTTTTCAGGAGAACTTGGTACTGGCTGGTATTATTCCTGTGGACACTGAGAATTAATTCATCAGTACCTGCTCACCACTTCTCTTGGAACTGTGTAGTAATCCTCAGTTTTATTCTTTAATCTGTCAGTTTGAAAACAAGAATGTTTATCAAACTATTTGGCTCCTAATAGGAAAGGTAAGTGAAAAAAGAAAAGGTACTCAGAATGCTGCCACTAAAAGTACAATTCTGGGTCCTCTTTCATTAGGTGGGCTAGAGTGTGTTTTGGAATATAAGCTAGAGGGATTTTTTTTTTCAATCTGTGGTTGTGGTTTTTTTTTTTCCCAATCTGTGGGTGGGGTGCTGTTGTAGTTGTTGCTGTTGTTGGGACAAGGTCTCACCATGTAGCCTTGTTGGTCTGAGTTCACTATGTTATCCAGACTGGCCTTGAAATCACAGAGACCCTCTTGCCTCTGCCTCCTAAGTGCATAGGCCTATTTATAACCAAAATTCATAAATTGCTGTGTGACATAACATTATCTAAGAAGAAAAAAAAGAGCTTTTGAGCATAAGGATATGAAATTATTGTCAAATGAATTAGGTCTATCTTACCATCCAACATTTTATAGTACTCAGTGTTTTCAGATTATAAAAATAGTGAATGATGTAATGAGTATCCTTGAAAAATGGGCAGTCGGCAGAAGAAAAATTAACTCATAGAAGAAAGTACAGTTTGCTATTTAGTTTAGGAATAATTTTCACTCCGATAGTAATTGCTTAATTAAATTTTAAAATTGTGATTCCTATTTGCTGTTTTCTCTCATATAATAAAAATACTATTTTTCCAGGTTATATACCACCTTACAATGCCACGGTAGTTCAGAAGTTGTTGGATCAGGGAGCTCTACTCATGGGGAAAACAAATTTAGATGAGTTTGCTATGGGGTAAGTAAAATGAAGTTTCCTCTCTTTTTATTTAACATCTATGCCTTTAGTTCACTGCATTTAGGTACCTAAAGGTAGCAAGGTCACTTCTTGAGGATTCTTTTTTTTTAATGTCTACTTTTATTATGTTTGTTTTTGCGTGTGTCTGTATAAGTGAATGGCACATGCAGATGCCAGTGGAGGCCGGAAGAGGTTACTGAATCCCTTGAAGCTAGAGTTGTAGGCAGTTGAGAGCCACCCTGTATGGGTGCTGAGAACCGGCTCCACAAGTCCTAACTTGCCAAGCCTAAGGAAAGGGCTTATTTCAGCCTACAGTTTGGGAGTCTATGGCAGGAAAGACGTGGCAACCAGAGCCTGAGGCTCAGATCACATGGCCTTTGCAGTCAGGCGGCCGGGCAATGACTGCTGCTGCTCAGCCAGCACACTCTATACATAGTCAGGGGCCCTGGCCCATGGGATGGTTCAGAAATGTGCTGCCCACAGTTAGTGTGTGTCGTCCCACCTCTGTTAACCCTGGCTAGAGACTCCTTGCCCCAGGACTTGTGTCCTAGGTGATTCTAGGTCCTACCACATTGATAATCAGTGTTACCCACCACGCTGTGTTTTTCAAAGAGTTGAAATTTTTAATTTTGATTAAATCCAGATCATCTTTTTTTTTCTTATGTTGATCTCTACTAATGCTTCCATAATCCTTATCCAGACCAAAATGACAGGTTTTTCTCCTAGTTTTGTTACATTTAGATATGTCACCTATGTTGTTTAAGTTTTTTGTATATAGTGTGACTATAATTCAGTTTTTTACATATGGACATTTTGCTCCCACCATTGTTTAGACGAGATAAGCTTGTCCTTGTTCTTTGCAAACACACACATGTAAACTTGAGTCAAGATCTGTCTTGACAATGGTGGCAAGAGTCTTCTCACTTTGTTCTTTTTGAAATCACTGCACACACTGCAGTTCTGTTTTAGATGTCACTGCACCTGCGGCCCTGTTTTAGATCTCACTGCACCTGCGGCCCTATTTTAGATGTCACTGCACACTGCGGCCCTATTTTAGATGTCACTGCACACACTGCAGTCCTGTTTTAGACGTCACTATACACTGTGGCCCTGTTTTAGATGTCGCTGCACACTGCTGCTCTGTTTTAGATGTCACTGCACACACTGCAGCCCTGTTTTAGATGTCACTTCACACTGTGGCCCTGTTTTCGATGTCACTGCGGCCCTGTTTTAGATGTCACTGTGTACACTGCAGCCCTGTTTTAGAAGTCACTGCACACACTGCGGCCCTGTTTTAGGTGTCACTGCGCACACTGCGGCCCTGTTTTAGAAGTCACTGCACACTGCGGCCCTGTTTTAGAAGTCACTGCACCTGCAGCCCTGTTTTAGAAGTCACTGCACACACTGCAGCCCTGTTTTAGAAGTCACTGCACCTGCAGCCCTGTTTTAGAAGTCACTGCACACACTGTGGCCCTGTTTTAGATGTCACTACTCACACTGCTGTCATGTTTTAAGGTCGCTAAATGCACTGTAGCCCTGTTTGTTTTCCACATAAGCTTTATCAGTTTCTTTTGAGCTGGCCTCTAGTACATAAATGCCATGAGTATGTGCTAATTGAGTTTTTTGCTCATTTCTTTCAACATTTTTAACCTTTTCCAATGTAAACCTTCTATAGAGCTTATGTGATTTCTGTTTTCTTATTAATTAAAATTTTTCATTCAGTTTACATTCTTACTGAAGTTTCCCCCACCCCTCCACTCCTCCTCCATCTACTCCTCCTCCATCTCCATTGAGAAAGGGGCAGGCCTCCTATGGGTGTCAACAATACATGGCACATCACCCACCAGATGGATAACTGGGGATTGAATTCAGGTTGTCAGGCTTGGCAACAAAAGTGCCTTAGGCCACTGGGCCACATTCTAGTCCATGACTTATTTTATGCTATAGTTTTTCAGTTTCTAATTATTTATAGCAAATGCATAAAAATATCATTGATTTTTCTATATTGACCTCCTAGCCCATCACCTTGTTAAAGTTCATTTGTTAGTTCTAATCAATCTTTATCGATTCTTTGGAATATTTTGTGTAGACAGTTTTATTTTTTATCTCTTATTATTTATCCACATTTTGCCTTGTTGAACCAGTTAAGTCCATCAGTGCAATGTTGAAGCAAAAGTGTAAAATGGGAAGGTGGAGAGATGGCTCATCAGTTTAGGGTGCTTACTGCTCTTGCAGAGGACCAGCATATAGTAACCTAGTAACCACATGATAAGTAACTTACAAATGCCTGTAACCTCAGCTTCGAGCGATCCAACACCCACTTCTGGCCTCTATGGTATTCTGCAGTCATGTGCATAGACATAAACAGATATACAAATAATTAAAATAGGGGGACAGATGTAAAATGGATAGCCTTGCCTTGTTCCTGATAGTGGGGAGGAAAATATTCAGTCATTCACCAAAAGTACCTTAGACTTTTCCACTTTATATTTCTTTTTATGTTTATAATATTTGTTTGGTCAGAATTACTGTTTTGTAGAAACAGAGCCCTGGACTACCATGTTTATTGTGGTATCTCTTAGTACTCGGTAGATACATGTTTAATGAGCTCATCCAAGGCAGTAAACTTGAATGTGGATTTTTAGGATATTTTCTTTTCTCAGCCAATTAAAGTTAACATGGCCAAAGAGGAGAAGGTAGATTTAGTATGTCCCCAGTGTGATTCTGAGGACACTCCATTACCTGTGAGAGTCAGCTGGAAAAACATAACCTACACCTAATAGCAAGGAAGTATGTAGCAAATCTAAATCAAGAAATGATCTGTTAAACTTTTTATTTCATTAAACAAAAAGATGCTATGAAAATGTTCCACAGTGAAAAGTTAAAGAATGTAAAAGCTAAAATGATAAAATTTACAAAACCTATTAAAAATTATTTGTGACCTTTACTTAGCAAAAATCTCTTGGCTAAGACACAAATAATACAAAATAAAAACTGGTAGGTTGGTCTTGAATAAAATTAAGAACTTTTGAAATATGCTACTTCAAAATGAAAATGTTCCAAAAGATAAATCTGAGAAGGAGCTGTTATGTTAATATATAGAACTGTAGTTAATGTGTTGGCCTATGCCTGAGACAGAGGCAGGCAGATCTCTCGAGTTTGAGGCCAGCTTGGGAGCTGCGTTCTGTGCCCACCCTCCCCCAAATGCTGAGATGACAGGCCTGTGGCCATGTCTGTCTGTCTTATGTGGGTGCTAGGAATTCCAATTAAGGACCTCATGCTTGCACAAGTGCTTTTACACACTGAACCGTCTCCTCATTCCTAGTTTTCGGGGTTTTGTTTTGGTTTTTGAGACAGGTTTCACTCTAGCCCAGGCTTGCCTGGAATTCGTAGACTTCCTGCCTCGGCCAACTCAGTGCCAAGACTGAAGGAATGAGCTACCACCATTCCTGATGCTTTTCTTGAACCTTCTGATTAAGAGGGAGATTCCTTTGAAAGATTTCCTAATGGTCCGAATGTTTGTGAATCCTTTCAACTGAAAGATCTTAACCTACAAGGAAGTCGGCATTAACTGATTTGGATGATCAGCTGGGATGGGTCTGCCCTTAGCTAGTAATTTTCTTCATTTCCACCGCCAGCTTCTCATGCCATCTCCTTAGCGGCCTGATTGGGAGCTGCGTCTGAGTGGTGTCCGCCTTTTCCAGCTCAGGCTACAGTGGGTTAAGAAAAATTCCATGAGTTTCCCTGGGGATATAAAATAAAGATTTTCTAAGGTACTGCTTTGCCTCTCCATCTTAGATCTGGAAGCACAGATGGTGTGTTTGGACCAGTTAAAAACCCCTGGAGTTATTCAAAGCAACACAGAGAAAGGCGGCGACATGATGAGCATGATGATTCCCATTGGCTGATAGCTGGAGGGAGCTCAGGTGGCAGTGCTGCTGCCGTGGCAGCGTTCACATGCTTCGCGTAAGATGGCCCCTGTCCGTGCTTTAAACCCAAATACAAAAAGGTCAAACTACGCGCTAAACCCAGCAGCATGGAGTGCAGACCCTGATATTCATATTTCTTTTTGATGAGCTGTTTGTCCTCAAAGGTGTATTAAAATGATGTCTAAGTATACTCAGTTTTAGCCACTAGGTGAACTTTGTACATTAAAACTTAATTTAAAATAACATTTTACCGTTTCTTCTGTAGTCTCTGGTTCTTTAAAAACACGGGTTTATGGATCTTACCAGATAAGACACTGAACATGAGTGGACTTCTGGAATCTTATTTTTTTTTTATTTACTCGCAGCATCAGTTCACTATGCAAATGACAGTGCTTTAGTTCATTGCTGCTGAGCTGCTGGTGGTGATTTATCTTTCAGAAAATCTCTAAAAAGAAAAAGCATCCCCTTAGTATTTATCAACGAGTTGTTTAAATAGTGTTTCCGTACATCTGCAGCTGAATGTGCCTGCCACTATGCAGAGCTCTCAGCCTAGGCGATGATCTGTCGGACATCAGTAAGAACCCGTCAGCTGTGTTTTAAGTGCCATTTTTAAAGACGTCTCTTTCTTTTTCTAGAGAGAGCTGGCATCTGACATGTGGTCTCAGTTACAGCCCAGGTTGACTTCAGTCTTTGTGTAGCAGACAATGGCCTCAAACCCCCGATCCTCTTGCCTAGCTCCCAAGTGCTGAGGTCATAGGCTTCTCCCACCACTGCTGGCCCTCCAAAAACTGTTAACCACCTAAAGAATAGTAAAAAATTATTTCTTTTATCAGTCTCAATTTAAGTAAGTCGAAAATGTTTCCTCGGTAATATATTATGTATGTATTTTCCCTCTCTTGAATTATCCACTAAGACTACATTCTTTCACAGGGATTGCAACCAATAATTTATTTGCATATTTTAGAACTATGGTGCTATGGTTTCCTCAGACTTTTTTTCATATTGCTGAAATCTTGTTAAGAATCAGAGCCATTTCATTTATCTGTGGAATGTTATAGCATTGCATTAATATTAATGAGAGTTCTGACATGTTAGAAGTGCAAGATCAGGTGAATTTTCCCTACCCTCAACATCCCCCTTAATGTTATCTTTCTGAATCTACTTTGAGAAGATGACATTTTGACACATAATTCCTAAGGAGATGTAGGTTTCACAGACGTCAGTGAATGCTAATAAGAGACAAGATCTTTTTAAAATTATGAAAGCAACAGACTGATTTTGTAGTTAAATGGACTTGGCGAGAAACAAAATACAGTTTGCATTTTCTGTAACATGCAAGTGGCTTACTATTATTAGGAGCATTACTCAGTCCAAAGCATTGCTTTCAGTATAATCAGTAGATTGTATATGTGTGTATAATCAGTAGACACACCAACCAAAAGTAACTTCAGATTGAATGTCTCCTACTGTGAGGTAGTCTTTTTTTGTCTCCCTTACATTGATTTATTTGCTTTATTATAGTTTTTAAATTGAGAAGATGCTTAGAGTATGATTGAGCCACATAGAAAGAATGAGACAGTGCCCTGTGGGATGATACAGAAAGTTACTCAAGGTGCATTGAGTGAAAACAAGTTATGGACAGTGTATGTAACTCCTGTTAGGAATAATCATTGCTCATACATGGAGTATCTGGATGAAAGTGTGTAGCAGAGCTATTGTGAGTACTAAAATAGGTAAATTTTTATTTCTACATTATATAATGATATGATACTTTAAATTTTGCAGTAGGCATGTACTATTCAACAGCTTTGTTTTTAAATAATTTAAAATTTCAGTTGTGGTGAAATATGTGTATGTAATTTTGCAGTTAATCTGCAAAGCTTTTTTTTTTCATCTTGTAAAACTGAAGCCAGTACCCGTTAACTGCCTCCACCCCCAGTCTCAAGCAACCTTCTTGCTGTCTGTGGGTTTGACTGCCCTGGGTACTTCCTGCATGTGCTTTCTGCATTTGTCTTCTTTGACTGGCTTGCTTTACTTAGCATGATATCCTTCGGGTTACGTTTTTTGTTTTAATTAGTTTCTTCTACTACATAATATACTGTCTAAACCATGTTACTTTTTTAAAAAAAATAAGAACAGCATATATTTCTAGGTGACTGGTCTATGAAATGAGCATTCACTTTGTTGGATAATGAGAAGTTTTTCAAAATGAATATTTAAGAAGTATTTTTTAAATCAGATTAACGAAAATTTTAAAAATTGAGTACAGTAATGATACTGAAATATTAAAAAGAAAACAGTTCACTAGAAGTAAATATATGAATTGACCTGATCTGCAACAAGTAATTTGATTATATAGGTTAAGAATTTATAACAGCAAACAGGCCCTACTAACCCTCTTTCTTAGAAGCCAGCAACCTAAAAGCAATCATCAAACATGTGCAGAAATTTATGTGTTAAGGTGTTTATCAACAGAGGTTTGCAGAAGTTACCATTCCAGATGAAAACAACATTGTGCAAATTATAGTACATCTCTAGCCATGACTCTAAATGGGAGAGCAAAGGCTTGGGATCCAGGTTTCTGCAGAGAGTGTTCAGCTTGTGAAAGCATACTGCCTATTGTTACTTGATGTATTTTAAAATATTTGTATATATGCTCAACTTTTACAATTTTAATGGCAGGATTTTAAAATCAGGATGGAAACTTACAATTACAAAATGTTCTCCAAAAAAGGAAAAAACACATTTTTTTAAAAAGAGTTGAAAGGCCAAGCATAGTGGTGCATGCCCATAATTCCAGCTCTCAGGAAGCAGAGGCAAGAGGAAGGGTTGGATCTACCAAAATGTTAACTGTGTTTGTTACGGGGTCTTTGTGCTTTTCTATACCATATGAGTCCTTCGAGATGAGTATGGATTACTCTATATCATTAAGGGAAAGTACACTTTTAAATAGTAGATTTCAAATGCAATTAAAGAGTGTCATTCCTCTAAAAAGAATTCTCTTTGAATCCCAGGGCTCTAGGATCAGATACTGGAGGGTCCACCAGAAACCCTGCTGCCCACTGTGGACTTGTTGGTTTCAAGCCAAGTTATGGCTTAGTTTCCCGTCATGGCCTCATTCCCCTGGTGAATTCGATGGATGTGCCAGGAATCTTCACCAGATATGTGGATGACACAGCTATTGTGTTAGGTATTTCTGTGGTTACGTATTATTTGAAAGTCTCACTGTAAAACAATATGTCAGCCACACATAAGAATATCTTTTTGCAGGTATACTGGCTGGACATGACCCCAAAGATTCCACCACAGTACAAGATCCTATTAAACTATCCAAGATTCCCAGTGAGGTGGATGTGAGCAGACTGTGTATAGGAATTCCAAAGGTAAGGTCTTTTCATTGCTTTTCAGAAAAGCTGGCTAGTCAAATGCAGAGTACCAACTAAGAAGGGAGACTGGTTGGTTTTGAACCCCTGTACCCTCTTTTACTGGCCATATGACTTCTCTTCCTAAGCTTAGTTTCTCCCTTTGTGGAAGAGAATGACAGAAATACAGACCTAAGAGTTTTGGGGTTAAATTTGATTATCCTATAAAGCAAGAGCTTGCAAACTTTCCTTGGAAAGAAAGTGATACTGTTTGGGGCTTTGTAGGTCCTAGATCTGGGATTTTTAACTCCTTTGTTAAAGTGAAAAGGCAGCCATAGGCGATATGTAAATGAAGAAATATGTCTGTGTACCAATAAAATTTTATTTTTAAAAGTGGATGACTATCATCTTGCCTGTGGTTACAGTTTGCTGATCCCTGATGCAATAGACATAGGCATACCTTCTCTAGTAAGGTCCCATTAAGTATTATTGCATTTATTTTTATTATTGCCATTTAGACTATGCAATTACAATAGCAACTAATAATCTATACATGTAAGAAATAAATTACTGACACTTTAAAGTTAAAAAAACAGACCTGTATGTGTGTGTCTATGCGTCTGTTGTCTATGTGTCTGTGTATGCATGTTTTGTCAGTTTTTATCTAAATTTTAATTTTTTTTAAAAAAAGCTATATATATATACATATGGATATTTTACCTACATGTCTATTTGGTACCGTGTGTGGGCCTAGTGCCTGTGGAGGATATAAGAGGGCATCAGATGCCCTGGAGGTGAAGTTACAGTTGGTTTTGAGCTGTCTGACAAGGGAGACAAGGGAGTTGAACTCATGTCCTTTGGAAGAGCATTCAGTGCTCTTCACTGCTAAGCCATCTCTCTAACACCTTTTATTATTTTAAGTTATATGTAGGTGTGTGTGTGTTGATATATATATATATATATCATATGGCTATATATACATAGTACAAGTGCCCACAAGGCCAGAGACATCAGATCCCTGGAGCTGGAGTTACAGATGTGGCTAACCACTAATGTATGTGCTGGCAACTAAACTCAAGTGAAATAAGAGCTCCAAACTGCTGAGCCCAGACTGACTTCCACTTCAGTTACCCTCCTGCTTCTCTCTCTCAAGTGCTGAAATCTAGTGTACCAACTTAGCCAATTATATACCTGACAATATATTAATATTTACAATATTTTTAAAATATATTTTAGAAAAACAACTCAGAATAATGAGTAATGAGGCTTCTTAATTTTGGCATCACTGATACTTTATTCTGGAAGGTTCTGTGGTAGAAAATCATCTTTTGCATCCCTGGCCTCTACCCCTGTCCCATAAAATTCCTCACCGCTACAACTCTACAGTCAAAGCATCCATAGACATTACCAGGTGACACCCTACTATAGAGAATTGCTACTTTAAAAAGACTTTTATTAAGATAACTATCTGTACTTTCTTTAAAAGACAAGATAGACCAGCTGGGCGGTGGTGGCACACACCTTTAATCTCAGCACTCGGGAGACAGAGACAGGCAGATCTCTGTGAGTTCGAGGCCAGCCTGGTCTATAAGAGCTAGTGCCAGGACAGCCTCCAAAGCTACAGCGAAATGTTGTCTCAAAAAACAAAACAAAAACAACAACAAAAACAAACAAAAGACAGGATAGACCAAAGCTTTAGAAGTGAATCTCATTGAGTCCTAGATCCCATGTAGGCATGATGGAGTGCTACTTCACTTTCCTATTGACAATACTTTTCATCCATAAAATGAAGGATGATAATAGCTATGTACTGGGGTGTGAAGAGCTAAACTGAAAGAACCTCTAAAGAATATCTGCAGAGTATTTGAGAGTAGTGAACACTTAACAGAGTCCTGACCAAATCACCCAGCTTTATACTGCTGTGTCCAGCTGACAGTACTGTGTTGTGCTCACAGCCCATCAACATTTCTAGTCTAGCCTTTCTAGGTATCTACCAGCTGTACTAGCAGTGTTTCAGTGTAGTGGATTGCCAACAATTTTAGTATACAGGTATTTATGAGTCTATATAGACTTTCCTGTGTTTTGTTTTTCCTCTAAGGAATATCTGGTACCAGAGTTGTCGAGTGAAATACGGTCTCTCTGGTCCCAAGCTGCTGACCTCTTTGAGTCTGAGGGTGCCAAAGTGATTGAAGTCTCCCTGCCACACACCTCCTACTCAATTGTCTGCTACCATGTGCTGTGTACATCAGAAGTGGCATCGAATATGGCAAGATTTGATGGGCTACAATATGGTGAGATGGCTGCTTTGTGGTTGTTTAAGATACCTCAGACATTTGAAAGGTTCACATACTGGTTATTATAATGATTCAGGAAGGCAAATCAGTAAATCAATTTTTTCCTATATTTTAGTGTTGAACTTACATTCATCACAGTTCTTTCTTATGTTTTGTTCTCTGGACTGAAGGGAAATTCTTGAAGGGATTTTCTTTGTGTGCCTAGCTCATCTGATGTAGTGTCTTAAAAGATGAAGCTCAATCAAAGTTGGATGGATGGATGGATGGATGGATGGATGGATGGATGGATGGATGGATG
>LOJH01009581.1:7135-27272 GCA_001685095.1 Ellobius talpinus
TCTCAAAAAAACAAAACAAAGCAAGTCCAGAGCCTGCATTTTGACCTCCATGCCACCCTCTCAACAGCTAACTAATAACAAGGGCAAGCAATTGATGATGTCATTATTTCATCTGAATTACTAAGCACCTACTATGTGCAGGCATTATGCTTTTCACTTTACATTCTTTATCTGGAGGGTCCTCCCAACTTCCTTTCTGAGGTAGGAACTATCTATCATTTATTGTTCCTGGCTACAGAGCCAGAGGCTACCCACCCTCTCCAGTCATACTGTTAGGGTCTACTCACAGGTGTAGGAGGAAGGGGAGCCCCGAGATCTTCGGCTGAAGCCCAGCTGCCCGCTGCCAATGCCCATGCCTTCCAGGGCCATTCTCTCTTTGGTCTTGAGAGCGTGGGTTCGCTCTTGCCGCAGGCGCTCCTCATCCTTGAGCAGGGCCATCACCTGCTTGACCTTCTCCCGAACGTTGACGCCTTGGTCCTTGCCATCACGGTCAATGTACTGGAAGTCCTTGAGTGTCTGGATGGTGTAAAGGTTCTCACGGCATTGGTGGGCCACACGCTCTGAGCCCGTCTTGAGCAGGTAGTCCAGGAGTGTCAAAGCCTTGTATACATGTCGCCAGTTCTTACCGCTGTCATTGAGCCTCCGCCACAGCATGCCCATGACCTCAGCAAAGGCCACTGTGTTGAAGGTCAGGTCAGCAATCTCTGACATGAGGGAACTGGGTGGGC
Source organism: Ellobius talpinus (assembly GCA_001685095.1). NCBI lineage: Eukaryota > Metazoa > Chordata > Mammalia > Rodentia > Cricetidae > Ellobius > Ellobius talpinus. The sequence continues at coordinate 7,864 of LOJH01009581.1, forward strand.
CCCAGGGGTCATTGCTGGTGGCCTCACGCACCTTGACCTCAGCCTCTGAGTAGTTGTGAACAATGTTCTTCACTTGGCGGCGGAGCGCAGAGGTTGTCATGGTTGGGGACTTGGAGGTGGGCAGCCCTCGCCCCCGCTGGAGGTAGAGGGCTGAGGGCCACCGTCTTGAGGTCACGGTCTCGAAGGATGGGCCGCCTTGCTTTCAGCAGGGCGGCTGTGTCCTTGGGTTCCACATGGGGCTGGGAAAAAGAGGACCTGGGACTCAGGATCAGTGGCTCCCTTACTGTTTCCTCATCAAGTATGGCCTGGCTAGACCCCTCCCTGCTGCCAGCGAAAGCTTTTGGCGGACACTTTTATCTTTCCTACCGTATTCAGTATTCAATGGACCCTGTTTGGTATTCTCATCTATACGACCACCAGACCAAGATGTTGAAATCCCTATATCTAGTCACATATGGGGACAGTGGGACTCAGAATCGGTCCACAATTCCTTTGCGGTCACAGAGCTCCCTCCACCTGAATGTGTGGCTTCAAGGATCACCCAGTGACCACCAGGAATGTCACTCTCCCGCCTCGCTCATGCTTGTCTCCTCCCCCATTTGTGCTGTGACCTTTCCAGCTTAGCCCTTCATTTTTTCTTCTCATATGGCCATTTTTCATAATTTAATTCATGCAACACCTATTTCCTGAGGGTCTCTCCCCAAGCCCCGCGATATGCTTGTAGAATGCCCATGGCTAAGTAAGTGAAAGGGTACGATCATGGCCCAGTATGGGCATGCGCAGGGGTAAAGGAGGCACAAGCAGGGAAAATAGTGGGCAACTTCCTATAGGAGGTAGCACTGAGCTAGAGACAAGACGCAAAGTGAAGAGTGAGGAGAGGGAAGCAACCAGAAAAGTGGGGAATCTGAGTACTCGGGGCACCCCCATGGCCTCTGCCACAGACACACAGGAGTGCTGTGGTGACCCGCCTATGGCAAAGGGCATGTAGGTGGCAGGTGTAAGACTGACAATACCCAAGTCTCCTTGAAACTAATTCAATACTTACTGTCAGTGTCGCCTAGTTTGCTAATTAATTTAATCTAATTACTTGTCTCAGAACCACCTTTTCAGCCAGAATGGAAGTTCCCTGAAGGCAGGGGCAATTCAAGCAAACTACCAAGGCCCTAGGCATGCAGAAGACCTGACAGCCCAACAGAGGCAGACTCAAAGGGACAATCAGCCACAAGTCTTCTCACAGCCTCAGGAGGCATAAGAGTCCCCCAAGGCCTTGTCAGAGACCCAAAGTAGGAGCCTCCTGCCATCATCATGGCACTAATATAGTTTTACACACAAACACATGTGCACAAACACACACACACACACACACACACACACAAGCTGGGTTGGCAGAGCCTCTACTTTCTCCATGAATGCCCCCTACTACCACAGAGATCTCCCCTCCCCAGATTGCCTTTGGGCGGGCCAGCTGTCCCAGCCTCCTAAAGGGTAGGAGTGAAGGTTGTATACAGGAAGTTTGTCCTTCCAGTGCTGCAAGGGAATGATCATCTCAGTTCCGAGTACCCGCGGGTCCCACTCTTGGGCCGAGGGATGGGAGTCTGTGGAAACTGGCCCCCCTGGCCCATAGGGCTGCCTACCTTGTGTCTCTCTGTCCAGCTGGCCTTCTGTGAGAATGGCCACAGCCACAACTTGTTTAACTCCTGCCCTCCCCCTCGCTAGTGACTCAGACCTGTGTTCACCTCCCCAGTGGGAGGGCAGGCTGGCAGTGGCAGAGTCAAGATGGGGAATAATTGTGCACGAAGCCCGCCCTGGTGTACTTGCTCCTCCCTGCTGGCTGCTGGAATTGGCAGAACCAGTCAGGTCAGACCTCCTGACTCTACCAGAGCCCTACCTGGGCCTGGCTTCCCAGGCCTTCTCACTTTGCCAGGGTGGGTACAACCAGCCTTCATGGGAAGGGACCCTCTATGTAGGCACAATGGCCAAACCTGGACTTTTCTCCTAGGAACAAGGTGGACATTTCTTACACACTCTTGCTGGAAAAGGAAGGGACCAGAAACAAAAAGAGATGCCTGAACCTCCACCCCCGCCATGTTCCTCTACTCTTAAGGAGTTTAACACAGTAGGGACACAGTAAGGAGCAAGAGGGGCAGGGTAGGGTCCCGGAGCAGGCATGAAGCTGAGAGGAAAGGAAGGCGGGAGGAGCGGCTGGGAGCCCTGCCAGCGGTGTTACAAGCAGAAGGTTTTATCGAACACAATATGCCCAGGAATAAAAGGGAGTGAAACACAAACCCAGCTGCCGATAAGACGGTGCGGCAGCGGCAGCCCCGGGGCAGCGAGTATGGAATTACTGCAGTGACCTTGAGCCAGACCCTGCCAGGTGGAGGGAAGGACGCTGAGAACCCAGGACCTGGGGAGGCCACTTCAGAAATGGAAAGAAGGCAGGAGGGTACTAGTAGAGAGAGGGCATAGGTTGGTCTGGGGGTGGGGGCATAGGGAGTATAGACTCCCTCCTCCACACAGGTCCTCAAGGAGGAATTGGAGTGGAGGGACTTCTCAGGACACAAGTCCAGAAGGGTGCCAGGGTGGGGGATGGAGAAATTCCTAAAAGTCAGCACTGAGGAAGCAGATGGCATCCCTAGGGTGGAGGTTCAGAGAGACAGAAAGAACCAATCACGCACGAATTTGCCAAAGTATGTGTGCACCCCCACAAGCCAGCACCCCTCCCCATCTTCTGTCCCCATCAAGCCCAGAGTGAGCAATGGGGGAGTGGCAGTGTCCTTCTTGCTGCTAGAGGGATGTGGGACTGGATGGTAGCTAACCTTAGGCTGTCTGGCTTCATCAGACCTGAGTTGGCTGTGTCCAGGGGCGCACTGGTGTGGACTAAGGGGCCACCCTAAGGTTAGAGGTGCAAATACAGAGATATGCCAGGATCTGAGGGGAACGCCACTGAGAACCTCCGGATGGCCCTGCGTCCCTTTCTGGAGGGACCAGGAAGGTAGGAAGGGTTGCAGGTAAGAAGCCTCCAGGTCCTCCTCCACTGCCCTGCCTTGCCTTTTCTAGAGCCTGGGAGAGAGACTAAATCCTGAGCCCACTCTAGCCCCCGCCCTCATGCAGGGCACCACCGCGGCGCGGGAGGGAGCTTACCTCCAGTGTGGGCTCCCTCACCACAGCCCCAGCAGGCTCTGCAGTGAACCTCTGACTTGTGGGGGATGGTACAGTCTCAGGAGCAGCTCCAGAGCCATCCACCATAGACCCTGGTCTCGGGAGCCCCACCCTCGACCAGAGGCACAGGGCCCTCTGAAGGACAGCACAGTCCCCCAGCAGGTTGCAGCTCAGCCTCTCTGGCGGCTGCCTCTCCGGCTCCTGCCGGCCAGCACTCTCCGGAGGAAAGTTGTTCAGCTGGCCAGGCAGGTCTGCCTCAGCAGTAACAGGACACAGGATGACGGGCGGGCGTGTTTAACCCCTTCCTGCTGTCTGCCGGGCGTGCCTGGGGGGGGAGGCCCGCCTGTGTGTCTGCCGGGACCTCAGGGGTATAGACCTGGAGCTGACCCACTCCCACCCTGCAGTGAGTTGACCTTTCCACTACCTCCTCAGCTAGAAGGGGGGAAGGGGTGGGAGTGGAGGCAACTCCAATACCCCTACCACGCCCTTACCCCTCCTAGCCGGGAGGACAGTAAAACAGAAGGCAGAACACCCCCCGGGGTTTGTCTTTTCCCGTTCCCATCTGGCTTCGCCTGGCCTCTCCGACTCTGGGAGGGCCCTGCCGCCTCTGAACTGCCTTCCTCCTCATGTCGCCTGGAGAGTGCTGAAGCTCGTGAAGTATGAATCCCACACGGTTTTGCTGCGCCCGAGCTGCCAGCTGCCCTTGATCCACTGCTGCTCCTAAAGACCCTCAGCCCACAATTTTTTTTTTCCCAGTTGTTACAACAGAAACCCCAGGATGACCGGAGCAGGCACTGCCTTTCTGTCCCAGCTGCTACCCTTCACCTATTTCAGTCCCACATTCCTTCGTTCCAGGAAGGAGTGGGAATTCTTAAAGCTGTTTTGTTGTTTTGCTTGAGACATTGTCTCCAGGTATAGCCCAGGCTGGCCTCAGAGTCATTATCTAGCTCGGGCTGATTTTGAATTTTTAAAACCTTCAGTGTCCCACTGAGATTACATTTTTCACCGGAGCAGAAAAATGGCTCGGGGCCAGATGTGTTGGCTGGAGGAAGGGATAAAGCAGACTAGAGCCCAAATCCTAACCTCTGGCTTAGGACAAGGGTGCTAAAGAGAACAGACCTGGGAGAGGAAAACCGTACTTGTGAGACTTTCTTGGATTATCGCAAATAGTTGTACTTTTGTTTTTCTTCAGGCCTGGGGTGGGTCTGGGCTCAGCCCCAGTTCCTCCAGGGTTTAAAAAGCTTGGCAAGTGCCACCCTGGGGGATGAGGAGAGCTGAAGTAGAAGACATAAGGAAGCCAGATCCCATTGGTTCTGCTTCTCCTTCCAGTCTCTCACTGGGTCATGATGAGAAGCCACTTGAGTTGACTCCAGGAAGCATGACCCTGAAAGTGTGGGCCTGAGGCGGGGACTGCTCCAAAGACTAGGCAATCTGCCCTGTCACCTGACTTCATTCCTTGCCCTGCTACCACCTTGCGCTTTGGCTTGTCATTTGCACATTGCTTCCCTACATGTGGGTGGCTCCGAGAACCACGTGTGGGCAGGTGGGATACAGACATCACCTGACACAGTGGAGATCCAGCATGCCCAGAGGCACAACGGAAGTGGTAGGAACCTAAAGATTCTTTATTGACTTTTTCTAACCCTTTTCCCAGGAGGCAGCATGGGCCCGAGAGTCAGCTGCAAAAAATGCAAAGGCTCTTCAACACTCTTTAGGGGGCTGAGTTCATCTGCCAGGACCATCATGTCAGTAATCAGGGTATCCAACAGCCCGTAGACCTGAAAGAATGGGACAGACATCAGAAGCAAAGGGCTCGCTCACTCTACAGAAGGCACCAATGTATCGGCCTTGCTAAAAGAGAAAATATGGAGAGGAATGCCAAAGTTGTACAGTGAATTGCTGCGTGTAATTGCTTTTTAGATCTGGAGTGGGCCTGGGCTCAGACCCAATTCTGTGTTGGTTTTCTAGAAGCCAACTCTCCTTCCTGTAAGATCATAGATCTACACACTGAAGCTTCCAAAACCGAGTCTGAGCCTTCTGTTGCAGCTGGACCACACAGCCTAAGAAAATTGACTCTTAGTACCATAGAACCAAAGAAGGGATTAGACCCCGAGTCCCCAGAGCCCTATAAATACTTTCTAGACCCCATCAGCCATCAGAAAACTCAGTGATGTCATAGGCAGCAGCAAACAGAACTGCTGGTCAAACGAGACCCTGGGGTGTTCCCACGATGTACAGTAATGTAAGCCCAGGTTCACAATGCTTTATCTGTGAAAGAGAAGTATCCCTGTTAGATATGATGACATAGTGAGCGTGGTTTTGTAGACTTCCCCACACCTCAGAAAAACCACAGTAACAAAAAACCAAGATGGCCTGGGGGCGTCTCTGAGGGCCTGCTGCTGAAGATCAGATCCTGATGAAGTCTTCTCAACAGATGCACACGTGTACATCGCCCCTCTAGAGCTCCCCTTAAAATCCCCTTCCCATGTGAGTGCTGAGAAATCTGGGGACCTTTAAGAGGTCTTTGAGTCATGAGGAGCCCACCCTCGCAGAGCAATTAATACCTTCACCACTGAGAGTCCTAGCTCCTCCTTTTGTGTACCTTCCACACAAGGCCAGTTGCCCTTCTGCTTTGGGTCATGAGTTGAAGCAGCAGGAGTGTCCCCTCTCCCCCTCCCTCCCTCCTCCCCTCATGCCCTACTCCTGGGCTTTCTTGCCTGCAGAGCCCTGAAACCAAATCAGCTTTTCTTATAGCAACAGAAAGAAGACCAAGGCAATCCTACATGGTGTTCTCCCAAGAAATGTGCCTGCCAGGGTGGACCTGTGGGGAGGCGGAAGCAGCTCTGGAAAGGGAATGGCCTTTTTCCTGTTGTGTTCCTGAGAGTCTATTTTCCAAAGGACAGCAAGAGGCATCCTAAGTCCCATCATATCAAGCCCAGTGAGGAATTCTGCATGACTTCTGGGGTCACTCAGAGAAAACTCCAAGGCCTCACACGTGCCAGCAAAGTCCTTCTTGCCCACTGGCCCTGTCTGCAGCTTCGCTTCCTAACCACTCTGCTGGCCCACCCACCCCTCCTCTGCACCAGCTGCTTCCTCTGCCTAAGGCAATCTTCCTTGGCCAGGCTTCATTTCTCTCTGGTATTTTTTTTTTTTGGTAGGTAAAAGCAGGTGCTCCTCAGTGGAATAAAGGGAATGAAAGATGTGGGTGTGAGGGCTGGGAGGTATGCGGTCTCCTCTTCCCTTCACCTCAGCATGCAACCTCTGGGTATATTTCTCCATGACCAGGGGGTCTATGGGCTCCTGGGAAGGGACCGTGCTGTCAGTGGTCGGATCTTCTGAGGAGAGCCTGTCCCGGCTTGCAGACTTCACCATTTTCTTGTCATCCTTTGTCTTCTGTTTCTTGCTGTTCAGGCGGTCCTGCATGAAGAAATGGAGACCCCATAACCTTGACAGCTTCTGAGGGAGGTCTGATGTTCTCTTCAGAGGCTCTCCTGGAGCCACTCCAAGAGTTCTCCCCAGTCCCATCCAGGGTGCAGACCACACCTGCACATACCTCTTTCCCTGGCGTCTTGGCCCCCTTTTTTTCCTCTTTGTCTCTGATACCTGGTACCTTCTTCTCCTGGGCGGCCCCTTTCCGCTCCTCCTTCCCAACTTTACCGACTGCCACCTTCGCTTCTATGACTGGAGGGGACTTATGGCCTAAGAGGGGAAAGTGGAAGACATACCGAAGGCCTCCTATGGCCTGGCCTACACCACAGGCTTATGCCAAGGTGAGCTGGAAAACAGGCTCAGTAGGCAGAGAGCAGAGAGGGCTAAGGCGGGGGGGGGCTTCCTTGAGCCGTCCACGTGACCTTATGGAACAAGACTGTGTGACAAGGGCAAGAGACAGTTCAATCCCAGCTCCAATATATTTAAACTCCCAGTGATTCAACGTGCTAAACAAGGGGCTCCACTGACGTGAGCCTCAAATCCTGGCAACAGATATGAAGATGGATGAGCCCCACGTCTATGGACTCAATCACATACCTACCATAAGGGGATAAACAGCCAAGGTACTGCTACCTTCAGGGCAGAGGACTGAGGAAGACCACACAGAGGTGAGACCTTACAATGTCTGACCTTGCTCTTCTGGAACATCCAAGTAAACCGCCTCCTTCTCAGGCAGGCCCAAAAGAGACCTTAGCCACAGCGACTGGCTTACCAGGCTGTCAATCACATCTCGCCACAGCTGCAAACTAGAGGAAAAAACATCTTGAAGGAAAGCCATAGGGCTTCACCTGTCCTTGAACCTTCAGAGGCTCTGCTGCCTCCCTTTAAGGACTCCAACGAGGGAAACTACCAGGAAAATGCCACATTACCAAGCAGCCAACCCTCCCTGACACTCTGCAAGTGTTCACGTTGGAATTTGGCTTCTCCGTGGCGGCAAACAAGAGATTAGATCTAGGACTAGTGTTAAGAAGCCCGGGTGAACTTAGTCTTGCTTCAGAGTCTAAATTCCAGCTTGGAGTGATGGCTAGACTTAGGCTCCACAGAAAGGGCTGGGCCTTGCACAAGATTCCCGGTATGAAGTTCCCCGGGACTGTGTCCTATGGAAACCCAGCCATGTAAGCTTGTGAGGCTCCCTCTCTCTTCAAGTGTCTTCTGCCCCTCCCCCCCATTCTTCTGCTCATTGAGAAAGAACAAGACAAGGGGGAGGGCAAACTCTTTGCTCTGCTGTGACTGCTCCCCAGAGAAGCAACAGGCAGCTGTGGGGCTGCTGTGGCAGGTTCCAGAGGATGAGAGGTTTGCCGCATTTCTTAGCATCGGAGCTCAAGGGAAACCTAGCTTCCCGAATTCTGGAACTACCTTCCCAGGCCCTAGGGAAGGAGACCTGGGGTGGTCCCTCGAAGATACCTACCACATCTGGTGCAGGAGGTCAGACTGCAATGGCTTCTGCTCCTGGCATAGCTCCACAGCTGCCTTGTTGAGTCGGATGAGGGCATCCTCTCTCTGGGTCTCCTCAGGGAAGGTCATCACTGCCTGGTTAGGGTCATGGACACCATGGGCAACCATTCTGGACCAGAACTCCAAGGGTCCCTGTGTTCTCTAGCAATGGGCCTGGTTACACAGAACAGGGCCCCAAACTAGAAGCTATGGAAGACGCTTCCATAAGGGAGCCTGACACCTCCCGCAAAAATCTGTTCCCATGAACTTCAGTCTTCAAGGCTTTCACAGAAGCTTCTTATTTAAAAAAAATAGTTTTACCTCAAGAGACTGTTTTTTCTGGGTCCTCAGGTTTCATCTATATGCCCATAGGGCAAGGGAGGTTGCTGGAGCCTCCCCAACTGGTTCCAGAAAGGAGCAACATACTCAGGGGCTTTTTCCACCAATCCCTCAGAGCCTTGGGGGCACCTTTCTGAAATCCTCCAGGCAGAGGTTCCACTTGGGCGGGGGAAGGCTTTCCAGCTCCCAGGGGCTCCTGGTAGGCTCCATGTCAGGGATCTCCTCCACAAGAATCTCCTCCATGATACTCTTCCGTGGAAAACTCTTGGTGCCAGTCTTCTGAGAGAGGAAGGGCTCTCAGTGTTCTCTGAGGCTATCCATCTCCTGCCTCGAGAGCAGCTGAGGGGCCTCCATTACCGGGGTCCTGCTGCTCACCAGGTGATGGGGGTCTCCCTGGGACTTCTCCACAAACACTAATGGCACCGGAGCAGGCCGTACTCTGGAGCTGAGGGGAGCCTCCTGACCTGCCCCGGCCTCCTCAGTCTTCAGGGGCAGGCTGGAGTACTGCCGCCACAGCTCATGCAGGTCTTGGATCACCTGATGCTGGTAATGCAACTGCAGCCAAGAAAAGGGACACACACACACACACACACACACACACACACATGCGTTTAGGCCTTCCAAGACAGGTGAGGTTTAAAGGAAGAATTATATGCTGTTCTGGTCTTACTAAGCATCCGCCCACTTGTGAACTATTTTGGGGTACACTCCTTAACATCTCTGGGCCTTCATTTCCTGTATTTATATCCTGTAAATCGCACTCGTTATCTCTTAGGAGTGCCATGAAGAGGTGAGTTACTTGGGGAAGACGCTCGGCATGTGGAAGGGTTTACTATGACAGTCACCCAGAGCGCACAGGGCCAACCCATACCCGAGGATTCCTGTAGTGGAACAAGTCTTCTTCGGTGAGGTAGGCATCCACTGGGGATGGCGCACGCTCTGGAGTTGAGATGCCCCTCAGTAACTCCTGCAGCATGCTCTGTGCAATGGTGACAGCCTCGTGGGCAGTCAGCTTACTCTGGGGAAAGAAAGATGGCACAGGATGGCAGCCTAGGCTCTCCACTGCCCGTGTATCCTCAAGGAGAAAGTCAGAACACTCTAGAGTCAAGTCTGAGTTCCTGCCTAGGCTTACACAGAGACCTATTATTATTTCAAGACTCAAAAATCTCCAGGTCTCTCCAAATATCTGTGTTCACCTCACGAAGGTAAAAGGCATCTGGCAGAGGCCAGTCCTGGAGGAGAGCCACTCCGGCACAGGATTCGGACCCTCCAGTACCCTCATTGGAAGAAGGGGGAGAGACAGAGTGCACAGTCAGGGTGCCAGTGAGAATGGTGGTGAACTTTGCTCCGGCCTGGCCACACGGTGAGTGTCACAGAAACCCAGCAGAAGGGCATCTCTCCATACACAGGTCCTGAAGTCAGCAAATACAGTGAACTTGGCCTTTACCAAAGTTACAATCTGATTGGCACGAACCAAGTCCCAGCCTGAAGCAGGCAGCTGTGTGTAGGGTGGGCACGGCATAAAAGCCCGGCTTTCCACAGAATCCCACGAAGCACGGCACAAGGAAGCCGCACTGAGACCCAACAGGGACAAACAGCCCCCAGCGCTCACCTTACACTCCCCAGGGAGGCTGATAATGGAGAAGGGGGCCGGGGCTGATTATTTCAATCATCGTCTCAGGGTTGGAAGTCTTGTCAATGCAACCTCACTCCACTGCACAGTAGCAGGCGGCAGTGAAGAAAACACGGCCCCACCAGGAAGTCTCCTGTATTGACCCGGGCCTCACAGCCCCAGTGGGAAAGCTAGGGACTCCGCACGTTCGTCTGTGAAGTCTGGATTTCAGGGTTTCATCTTGTTCCCTTCTAACTCAGGTCTGCAAGGCAGAGCCACTTGTTGTCCCGCCCTAGCCTGCCCTCCCATCTTCTACATCATAAAGGTATGATTTCCTAAGCAAGAGGAGTTATCTGTCATGTGGTGAAAAAGATCACCTCCCAGGATAGGACAAATAAAGATCCCTGGAGGCAGCCCTGAGTGACCCACGTACTGCCCCGGTTGCTGAGGTTCTAAGTCTTCTCACCTCCAACAACTTCCTCTCATCCATAAAAAGGTCCTGGGTCAGTGAGATAGCATGGAGAGTGACCTGAAGTACAGCGCCTCCCAAGAGGGTAGGATGAGTCCCAAATTCCCAAGATTCCCTGAAGATGCCAGCATTCAGAGACTTGAAGAAGAAGGTAAAGTGTTTGGTTTCCCCGGGCAGGATCACACCTGAGGGAGACAGAGAGGCAGAGGCTGTGGTGGAGGAGCCAGCTGAGCCATCTGTGTGTAGAAAACACACTGCAGCCCAGCCTTCCCACATCTGGTGACCAGCCATCCCCAGAGGATGTGTGACATTGTGATAGTGGGGGGGGGAGCTCCAGTCAGTCAGGGGGATAGTTGGTCATCCTGGCCCCTGGTCTGTGCTCCCGGAGTTCTCTTGTTTGCTCAACAGATGTGAATGGCAGACCACACACTTAGTGAGAGAAATGGGAGGGTCAAGGCTGAAGGAGAGGTCGGACTGGTAGGTACTAACTGAACACCGATTATCGCAGTCATTGAGGCAAATGGGGAGCTGGTGAGGAGGGTAGCTTCGGGGTACCTTCCCGGTTGTTAAAGTAAAATCTCTGTGTCCTGTTTCTCTTTAGGTCTTGGAAAAAATCTGTATGGGGCCGCCGTCGCCAGTCATACCAAATGGCCACAGTGCCGTTATTGACCACAGTCAGTTCTGAAGACGTTTTCTCCCCTTCAAGGGTCTCAAATGTCAGGCGGACAGCAATTCCAATGTTTTTCTGTGGGAGGCAGTGGGTACAAGCACTGTCTTGTACATACATATACATACACATACATACACACGTACATATACATATATACACATACATATACATACACATAAGGCATATACATACATACACATACATATACATACATATACACATACATACATACACATACATACACATATATGCATACACATACATACACATACATATACATGCGTATACATACATATACATACACATACATATACATACATACATTGAGGTCTTGCCCTACAGTGACCAACTCATCCCTGTTTCTTCTGACTCCTCTGAAAGTCCAGGGTTCACACTGGTCCCCTGGGCTTAGTCACCCTGAGTGCTGTCAACCCCTACACTGGTAATTGCCTCTGAGGTTGTCACTAATACTAAGAGGAGAAGTATCTTTACACCTGGAATTCGTTTCTGCTCCTTAGCATCTGAAGAATGTTCTAGAACTGGTCTTGGGGAGGTGACTCAGAGGTTAGTTTGCAGGTTCAAAGACTGGAGATTGGATCTCCAGAAGCCAGGTTGAGTGTGACAGCCTGCCTGTGATCCCAGCACACAGGAGGTAATGACAGAGTCCCCAGAGCAAGCTGGCTAGTCAGACTCACCTAATCATTAGCTCTAGGTTCAGTGAAAGCCCCTGCCTCAGTACACAGGTGGAAAGCAAGAGAGGAAGACACTCCATGTCAGCCTCAGGCCTATACACATATGTTCACACAAGGGATGTGCACTGCACCCACACATGTGCTCACATATATTTGGACATACACATGTATGTAAGCCTGCATACATATCATACACACATACATATATAAAACTATATTATTATTATTATTAATTATTCTAAAACCTCCATCTAGCCCTATCTATGTAAAAGAGTTTATTTGCCTGCTTGAGGACTAGGTAACAACTAGGTATTATCAATGATACACATGAGCACTCTGTCTCCCCTCTCTCTCCCCAGACAGCTTTGTATAGCTTTCGCTGTCCCATAACTAGCTCTGTAGACCAGTGTGGCCTCGAACTCACAGAGATCCGCCTGCCTCTGCCTTCTGGGTGCTGGGATTTAAGGTGTGCCCCACCAGCAGCAGCCTTTCTAACCTTGTGATCTCATTTTTGTTTCAGTTAGTGCTGCTGTTACCATTTTCAGGCATGCAGAATGTGCAATCAGAAAAAGCACATATAGAAACTGTGTGGACTCCTTGTGACTGTCACAGTCACCTTGGGGCCTGATCCATCAGGGAGGCCCTTCCTGCAAGAGCATGAGGCTGAAAGGGCAGTTCACCTTGTCGTCTGGGTTACTGCCTCTGATCCAGCAAGCTGGCTTCCCACAGAACAGCAGAGAAGGGCCGAGAATCGGCATGGGGACCATGTCAGAGAAGTTGGTCAGTGAGTCTCTGTAAGAAAAACCCATTATTTCTTTTCCTCACGCCACTTGGAACTGTGGACACAGTTGTCAGGAAATCTAGAGTCTCAGCCTTACAGGGTCTCTGCAAATCTCTCTCCAGGGCCATCCCCTGTTAATAGCTGTGGAGGGCTTTGTAGGTGAGGACATTTAAGTAGTAGTAATATATGGGCTTTCCCCACTAGGATTCAGCTGTGGGGAAGGAGAAGACGGCAGCAGACCGCTGGCAGACATGCTAGAATGGCTTAGAGGAAGGGAGGCAGCTACTGGCAGGGCTGGGATGAAGTCACTCTGATTTTGATTTCAGAAAGGAAGTCTGCCCTCTAACACTGGTGGATGTCAGGGCAAGCACGCTCGCTCTCCAGCCGCCTCTCTCCCCAGGGCTCAAACTCACAGGAGCATAGTGTCTTCAGAGGAACTCTTCAGGCTCTTTTCACGTGGTGAATGCTCTTCCACCGTGACAGATGAGAAGGGCTTCCCACGGCCCACCACCTCCAGGCCATCGATATCCTAAGAGGAGCAGAGAGAGGCAGTGTGAACTGCCTGGCAATTATCAGCTGAAGCACCTCAGGATAGAGTATGAAGGCATTAGCAACCTGCTGGCTAAAATCCAGTTCTGCCATGATGCTCTGTAGCTCCTTGCGTCGGTAGACCAGAAACAGACTCCGGTCCCAGGTATAACGGTACCAAGCATCTTTCTGCACTGGTAATCCTAGCATAGAGATGGAAGACCTTCAGCACAGGCTGCCATCATGCCTGCTTCATACCCTTTGCCCAGGGGTCCTGAGAACACCCATCCCGACAGCACTTTTGAGAAGGATGGGGGCGGGTAAATACAGCTTCTGTGGGGGCAACTCTACTTCAGTTCTCTGGTCCTACATGTCCTTAGCAACCCTATACAGGAATCCCACAAAATAAACTGCCGAATAGACAAATCTTTGGCTTGCAGTAACAACTGCAACTACTTTCTATTGAGTCTTAGCAAGAAACCAGAAACCCTTAAAACATATAATGTCTCTTTGAACCCCCTCACAATGCTTATGATAGAAGATCAAGGACAATGGGAGCCAAACACCTCATACAAATTCAGAAAGCTGGGGTGTGAATCTGTGCAGGTTGGCGGGCTCTAAAACATGGCTGCCCCACGGAAGTATACTATATACAAACCACGAATGCAAGCCGTGTGTGTGTCACTTCAAATTTTCTATATGCTTGTTGAAAAGGTAAATCTCGCCAACTCTAAGTGAGATTCATTTTAACATAGTTTAGTTAACTCCATATATGAAGACTATTATTGCAATAAATATAGAAATGACTACTAAAATATTGGGTTTTGTTTGTTTGTTTTCAAACTGGTCTACACAGACAGGTTATTTCTATGCAGACTAATCATATTCCAGGGACGCAACAGTTGCATGTGGCTCGTGAAAGTTCTATACCCAGGACCCTAACTACCCTGCCTCCCTTACCACGTCTATCAGTTTCACTGAGGTCGGAACTGGATCCCAGTAGAGTCTGGGACTTGCTCAAAGCCAAGTGAACCAGGATTTGGGCCAGAGTCATGCTGACCATCACCATATACTGCCTTGCCTCCCGCACCAGGTACGAAAAGTTCATGGGTTGGGGCCCTGTTCCTCACCAGTCTCCACTTGGATGGAGTGGGGCTTCCTGATGTGTGTGATGGGTTCCACCAGGCCACGCTGGGTTTTTGTTTTTGTCATGAGAAGACCTGTCACCTCATCTCCCAGGTACTCCAATGGACTCCAGAACCAATTGGCTGCCTTGAAACCCTGACAAGGAAGGACATAGTAGCGAGGTCACCTCTGTATCTCAGTCAGAGGCTGGTGGGGGCATCCACTGGGACCCAATGGCAGAAGAGTGGGCATTTAACAACTTTCTTGTTTTCAAGATACCAGGAGATGGGGCAAGCTGATCCCAGCCCAGGCACTCACTGATGTACCAAATAGTGCTTTGTCCTTGGTTAGACTACATATATATTAAAAACCTTTAGGAGACAAACATTAAGGCTCTTAAACTGACCACCAGGGACCATCACAGGCTAAATTATTCAGCCCCCAAATATGAAATATAACACAATAAAGATCCCAAGGGCTTAACAATGCTTGGTAATGGACAGGCTGTTTTCTCCCCAACCGTGTAACTGGAGACAAGTTGGCACCAGTTCCCATGTGCATTCTGTCTCTCTCCTCCCCTCCCTCTTTCCCTTTCTCCTCCCCTCCCTCTCCCCTTCTCTCCTCTTCTTCCCCTCTCCCTCCTCTCCCTCTCTCTTCCCCTCCCTCTCTCCTCCCCTCCCTCTCTCCTCCCCTCCCTCTCCCCCTCTCTCTGTGCTTGGGACAGGTGCCCTCACTTTTCTGTCATGCTGGGTTGGAAGTGCACGGTCAATGAGCTCCCTCTCCTCCTGAATCCTTCTGTAGCTCTCCCCAGCATGCATCAGTAGCTCACTCGCGGGCTTCTTCAGATGCTCTTAAAGAGGGAGAAGGAAAAATGTGACCGCTGCATCCAGACAGAATGCACAGTTCTGGCGCTATGAACCGGGTGGTCCACTTTCGGGCTCATTTCAGGACCCACTGAGGCCTGAGAACCTGAAGCTCTCAACAATGATGGCACAAATGCTAGTCGGTGTGAGTACAGGTTGCAGAAGGGTGGGGGAGAAGATGCAGAAGAGCCCCTGCACCAGATGGAGGCCTGGCAGCAGGTCCCTGTCAGCTTAGCTCACCACTAAGGACTTGCTGTTGCTTCTTCCACAAGGCAATGTGCCGTCGCCAGTTCTTTAGGAAGTTGTGCTGAAGAGATGGAGCCCATGGAGGTCTCTTCTCTTCCTTTGGGGCCTTTGGCTTCGGCTCTTCTTTAGCTGAGATGAGGGTCATCAAACATGGCTGGATGTGGATCAGCTTAGCCAGCTGGAGCGTATAAGTAGGGAAGGGAGTTCTGACCTGAGCCCAGGTCCTGGCTTCTGCCCTGCTCTAAGAATCACTCCTCTTCAGGACCATAGGGTGGCAAGGGATAGAAAACAAACCAGGGGACCTGGGGAACTCTGCCAGTGTCCTCTGCCCAGAAAGGACAGCATCCTTTTTAGGGTAGCTCTTCTTCACCACTGATGACTTCCTCCAGGGTCACTGAGCTGGGCCCTTAGTACCCACAGCCAATAGAGGTGAAGGATCTGAGCTAGAGGAGTGCTATGTGACAGGAAGGCGCCACAGGGGACAGTGGAGGACATCTCCCTCCAGCAATCCGAAATGAGGAGCTGGGCCCAGAGCTGCTAGCTACCTTGTGAGGTTCAGTTTACCGAGACCCAGGTTCCCACAAGGCAAGTTCTCAATTCCTTTCAGCAAACCCCCACTTCCGCCAGAGGTGGCTTCGATGGGCAACTACTTCCCAAAGGATACCTTATCATCTAGGCCCAGAAGCTGACCTATATCATTCGAACCCTACCCATGTACCCCCATCTCCAAAAACGCCCTTTTGACTCTGCAGGGGAACAAATGGCTTTGCCGAATTCTCTTGATCACACAGTTCTGTAGGAACAAACCTGGGTGTTCCCTCGAGCAACTGCGATTCTTTTAAAGTCCTGAAGACTCCCCAAGATCTGGTGAGGCAGGATCTTGTCACTGCTTAAGTAGTTGTCGCCCGGACCTGGGGAGGAAAGAGGGACAGAGAAACAGAAGCTGTGAACTACCCACAGAGCGACCGTTTCACAGAGAGTGGGCTTCCAACACCCACCCAAGAATGCAAGGCTTAGCGAAGCCATACCAGAGTAGTCCAGGGGCTTTGTGGCAGCATCGGGATGAGCAGGGTGTGCTACCAAGTGGTAGGCCTTCCGGCTAGAATCTTTCGGTTTGAGCTTACGGATGATAAATTTCTGTGTAATGACAGGCTTCCCTTCTATTTCTGCAAACCGAGAAATGTGTTGCTAAAAAAGAAACAAAGCTGAAGAAAATGCTACCTGGGAAGAGGAGGAGGAACACACACACACACACACACACACACACATACACACACACACATCCCAGTTCTTGGTAGAATTCCTGAGACTGATTACTCTGCTTCCCCAACTCCACCCATACTTCTTGACCTGGAAATGCCTGTGACAGACCTGAGATTTAGGAGCGACCTGGAGCAGGGAAAATGACACCTGGCATGTCCAGACAGACTATGTAAGGATGACTGCCAGGTAAGGGGAAAGGCTGGAGATCAGCAGCCTTGTGCTCATTTCTAACTACGCTGCTAGAACTTACTTGCCTGTCTGAGGAAAGGGTATGATGGCACTTGCCACAAGGTACCTTGCTATTTTGTGGTTCTATTAGAATCTCAAAATTTGAAAACCTAATTTCCTGTAAGTTCCTTCATCTACTAAAGTAAAATAAATTGTATCTGATGGCTTTTTTTTCTTTCATCTAATTGGTGACTCCTTAGGTTCAGGAAGCCAGTGGAGGGACAGATCACGACAGTGGCTGGATGTTCTAAGGGATCCCTGGCCTTCCACCTTACCTTTTTCAAGTCTTCCTTTTTAATGGCCAAGGCAAGAATGTCATCTCCTTGTAAGACATTGCTGACAGGCTCAGGCTCTTCCTGAATGGGGGGAGTGGGCTGTTCGGCTGCCTTTGCCCGCTTCTTTTCTGGAGAGAAGCAAAGAGATATGTGCCAAGAGCTCTCTGCATATATTCATACATAAATAAACTCAGGATGCAGCTCAGTGGTAGAGTGCTTGCCTAGCAAGCATGTGCAGGTTAGTGAGGCCCTGGATTCAATTCCTCACACCACAGGTTCAAGGCTAGCCTTGAGCTCGTAGAGATCCACCTGTTTCTAAGTGCTAGACTTATATTGGGCACCACTGGGCTTGGCCCTTTTGAATTTTACCTTTTTTATTTTACTTTATTTATTTATTTTGAGACAGGGTTTCTCTGTGTAGCCCTGGCTGTCCTGGACTCCTGGGGAGAAGAAAGGCCAGAGGAAATAGGTAGGAGTCCAGCCACCGTACAAGGGACTTCAGTCTACCCTGAGGACAGAGGCAGGCAGGGCCAGAGACAGCCTAGGGGGCCAAGATTGAGGACAAGATTATTTAAGGGTCTAACTCAGCCTGGGATGCTAGAAGCCACCAGTGGCCCATGCAACTGCACAAAAGTGCAGAGACCAGAGTTTATGCCACCTAAGTGACAGCCAGAGGCCCTCTGATCAGGACGCATTCTGTCTGCCTCCAGAGAGGTGGCTTATCTCTTTCAGATGTACACCTGGCTTCTCTCGGTGATTTCATCTTTTCCTCCCCCTGGTTGAGAAGGGTTTGATGTCAACATCTATACAAAACTATCAAAGGAGAACCTAAACTCAGCCATCGGGACATTTAGAACAACATTTTGGTTTTATCCAGCGCTTCAGGTGTTTAGAACAACATTTGAGTTTTATCTAGTGCCTCTCAAAGTGTTCTAATCTGTGGTACCAGTACCACATCAAGGCATGAGCTTTGGTTTACACAATCAAACTGGTTTGTTTGTTTGTTTGTTTTAAAGGAAATGTCCACATTGCAGGTTTTTTTTTTCAATTATTCCAAACCTAACTCTAAGTGCATCTCCTCCACAGGCGAAGTAGCTCAGGGTCTTTGCACAAAGTGCACACACAGACAGACACGCAGAGCTGAGCAGTCTGACCCCATTTCAGTCTGATCTTCCACCACACCAGGAGATGCTGCCTTGGGTTTTGATATTTAGCTTTCTTTTCTTTTCTGTTCTTTTTTTCCCCCTGGAGACAGGGTTTCTCTGTGGAGCCCTGGCTGTCCTGGAACTCGCTCTGTAGAACAGAGACCCACCTTCCTCTGCCGGGATGAAAGTCGTGTGCCACCACCCTGCGCAAAAGCTTTCTTTCTGAGACAGGATTTTCCTATTGATGCCCAGGCGGGCCTGGAATTTGCCATCTTCCTGCCTCAGCTGCCTGAGTGCTGAGATTATTGGCCCCCATCTCAACGGGCTTCGGCTCTGATTTTGAATTCTCTCCCCTTCTATACAAACATCAAAGCAGGTGGTAACATGCGAGGGAACTACGGCCAGCTGAAGATCCACTGTTAGAAGCATTTTCATTTTATGTTTCCCAGGACATTTGTTTCTTCTATCCATCACTGTGGTCAGGCTACATCTTCCCTAGGAATATGCCTTTCACTGATGGGTATAGAATTACTGGTAGATACTGTAAACACAACCCTTCAACACTGCTGATGACTCCTGGGGCCAAAGATCCCACCGCGCTCAGCTAGCAACACAGACCCTGATTGGTTGAGGCTGATGCAGCTCTTGAAAGCTCTGGTCTGAGGTCTGAACTATCTTGAGTGCCTATAATAAACGCTGCCACTCTGCACAGTTGGGGGATGGTACGTGCTCTGGTTAACTAAACATTCATTAAACTAATATATGCATTTTAAAGTGAAGTCCATCTTAGAGAGTATCCACCAAGTACCTACTTTTGTTGTTCTGTTTTCTTTTGAGACAGGGACTCCTTCTAGCCCAGGCTGACTTGGAACTCACTAGTTAGCCCAGGTTTGCCTCACACTCATGGCAATTCTCCTGCCTCAGCTTTCTCAGGGCTGACTTTACAGGTGTGAGCTACTACGCCTGGCTAACCAAGCACCTTTTATGTGCTGAAAAGGATAAAGGAGGTAATAGATAAGGCATTAGTTCGGTTCCTCTTTTTTTTCTTTTTTTATTTATTTATTATGTATACAATATTCTGTCTGTGTGTA